>VDFB02044019.1:0-10124 GCA_007258455.2 Sequoia sempervirens
CCTTCCAATCCTTCATCGTCGCTCTTCTCCACATTTCCCCCAATGTTCTCCTTGTTCCCATTCTATCTTTTCACCGCTTGCTCTTCACATCTCTCTCACTCCTCCACTTCTCCCTCCCGGTGTCTCCCTCTCACAGTCTCATGCTTCCAACCAGCCATCGCCACCCTCTAGTCTGTGTTTTGCCCCTCTTTCTGAGTCAAAGAAGCAATCTGCCCCTCATTTGTTATGTCCCATCGAAAGCATTGCTTCTCTTCTTTGCCACCCTCCATGTGCTCTTTCCTCTCAGTTGTGTCTCCAGCATCATCAGCGGGTGTCTCCTACTCAGGGTTCTCCAAGTATTTGCCCTATCTCGACCTCTCCTAGCCCCCATCTCTTGCCTTCGGTTGGTTCCTTATCATCACATAGGTCTTCCAATGAAGTTGTTTCTTTTCTTGTTGATTGCCCTACTCAATAGGTCTTTTCCATCTCCAATTCCGCAACGCTTGGTGAGCTTCATTCCACAGCTAACGACACCCTTGCAACCACTCCAGGTACGTCTCCTCCCATTGTTTCATCTTATCTCTCCTTTGTCGATTGCTTTAATTGCATTAATGGTTTTGAGACTTCATTTGATCTTTCTTTGCATGTTGAGCTTTCACCCGTCTCTTCTTTGTCACCTCGAGCCTATCTCCACTCAGTTTCTTGTCCGTCCTCGCCTCCTCTTGTCTTTATTCTCTCCACCCCGCTTCCACCCACCCCGCTTGTACCTCCCCCCACTTTCCTGTCACAATGTAGTTGACTACTCACCCTCCATCTCTCAATCCTAGCTAGTTGGGTTGTAGCAGCTATTCTAGCCTTCTTGATCGGTTGTCCCAACTAGTTCCTCGCTGTGATCTGTCCAAGTGTCCTCCTCCATAGCCATCTCTCCAACTAAATTATCTTCCCCACCTTCCTCATTTGTCCCCCAATCTCCCCCCTATCCCTAACTAGGAGAGAAAATTAGTGGTCAACTTATCCAAATCTTCCTTAGATCCCCTTCCTATTCATGTTCTTAAACGTGGTATCGGGTTTGCCTTGTCACCTAGAGCTATCCTGCTTGTTGACTTCCTTATTGAAATTTATAATGCTATCTGATCTCTTCCTCATGACATTGCCAAGGAAATCAGACAAGATTGTTTTGTTGCCCTTAGGCACACCAAACCTCCTAAACACAATGTCTCAAATCTTTAGCTTCTTGCCTTCAATAAATTATTGCGCAACCAAGACATTGTTATTTCCAAGGCAGATAAGGGCAATTCCACTGTATTCATTAAAATCTTGACTACAATTCTAAAATTCTTGAGCTCCTTTCAGATGCCAATAGTTACAAAGCCTTGCCGTGCAGCCCTTGTTCCAAAATTTTAAAGCATGTAAAATCTGTGGAGTCTTCCTCCTCATTTGATGAGGCCACCAAAAAGCGTTTGATTCCCTACAAAGAAATTACTCCCCACATCTACGATGCACCCAAAATTCACAAAGTTGGTATTCCTTTGAGACCCATTGTTGACACCATGGGTTCACCAACTTACAACCTTGCCTCTCACCTCTCTAAGTTATTGGCCCCTCTTTTTGGGAGGTCAGACTCCATAAAAAATTCTTCCCATTTTGTTCAATTTGCCAATGATCAAAAGTTGGAGAGTAATGAACTTTTGGTGAGCTTCGATGTGGTTTCTCTTTTCGCCAAGGTTCCCATCCTTGAATCGATTGAAATTTTTAGGCGCAAATCTATTGACGAGATTGCTTCCCTTGTTGATTTGTGCTTAAGGTCTACTTTTTTCTCCTTCCAAGGGGAAATTTATGAGCAGGTCAATGGTGTGGCCATGGGTTCCCCTCTCTCCCCGGTCATTACCAACCTCTTCATGCAAAATTTTGAAGAGATGGCCCTTCACTCCTTCCCTCTCAAGCCAAAGTGGTGGAAAAGATATGTTGATGACAACAATGTTTGTTGGCCTCATGGCTTGGAAAAATTAGAGGAGTTCCATTCCCACCTCAATAGCCCTGTGCCTTGTATTTCCTTCACCAAAGAGATCAAAGTGGACAACCGTCTTCCCTTTCTCGATATTCTTCTTCTCAGAAACCCTCATGGTTCCCTCAGGCGTCGGGTGTATCGTAAGGCCACCCAAACCGATCTCTATCTCCACTCATCTTCTCATCAGCACCCGTGCCAAAAAAGTGGTGCCCTAAAAAACTCTTTCCTTGAGGGCCTTTAGAATCTGTGATGAGGATAACTTAAACTTTGAGTTAGACCATCTTCGTCATGTGTTCATTCTAAATGGTTACTCTAATAAGCAAATTTCTCAATCCTTCAACCAAGCCAAGGTTTTTTTTCATTCCACCTTTGAACCCATTCGCTCCTCTAGTCTCCCTGTTACCTTGCTCCCCTTCGTCGATAGGTTATCCCAAAAACTCTCCAAGATCCTTCATACAAAAGGTCTCCAATGTGCTTTCAAACCCCTCTCCATTGTGAGGAATCGTCTCCCCTCTCTCAAATACCCCAAGGACATCTTTCTCCACTTAGGTGTCTACAAGGTTATATGCTCTTGTGATGCACCTTATATTGGTGAAATCGGTTGATTGTTCAACACTAGAATCAAAGAACACATAGCTGATATTAGACATGAGTGGGTCCTCAAATATTCTTTAGCCGACCACTCTTCTTCCACAAAGCACGATATTTTTATTGAAAGTGCCCAAATTCTGCACAAAGAAGACAATTTTTTCAAAAGGAAGATCAAAGAAGCCATTGAAATCAACAACCACCCATTGAACCTTAATCGAGACAAAGGGTGGTGGTTGAGTCAGGCTTGGTATCCCTTGTTAGCCAACCTTCATCCCACTCATCTCCCTTCCTCATCTTGATTCCCCTGCTTTCCCTTGTTCGGTGGATGCCTTTGCTTCCCTTCCTTTCCTTTGGTCTCCTTGTCTTGTTCTTTTCTGCTCCCCTAGTTTATGTTGGCCTCCTTTCCTTTTTTCCCCTCCTTTGTTTCCCTTACTGTATTTTCTTCTTTTTTGGTTCTTTTTGCTTTTGTCTTCCTTTTTTGATCTTGGCCCTCTTTCCTTCACGTATATATATATATATATTTGTATTTATATATATATATTTAAGAAACATATACATAAATATATATTTATATAAATATTTACATTTATATAAATTTAAGATATATATTTATTATTTCTTTATTAGTTATTTGTCTTATATATATATATATATATATATATATATATATATATATTTCTGAGAATATATATTCTGTCTTCTTTATTATATATATTTTAAAATGTCTAATTTTAAGATATGTATATATATGTATATTTCTTCTTTATCTCTTCCCCTTCCACTGTTCCCTGTGTCTTTTCTTCTTTAGTTCTTCCCAGTCTGCTGCCATGTCTTCCTTCTTCCTGTGCCTCCCTCCTTCCTTCATTTCCACTTCTTTTCACTCTTCCATTATATATATATATGCTCTCTCTATATATATATATATATACTCTCTCTCATAACATACTCTCTCTTTCTGTGTGTCTTTCTCTCTATATGTGTATATATATGTGTATATATATATATGTATATATATATATATATATTTATTTATATATATATTTTAGAAATATATATATAAATATATATTTATATAAATAATTTTACATTTATATAAATTTAAGATATATATATATATATATATATATTTCTTTATTTATTTGTTTCCTATTATATATATATATATATATATATATCTTTATTGGTTCTTTGTCTTTTATATTTATATTTTTAAGAGAATATCTATATATATTTCTTTATTGGTTCTTGGTCTTTGTGCCCCCTCTCTCTCCTTCCCCTGCCTTTGTTCTTTTAAATAGCTCTTGGTTTGCATCTTTTCATTCTCTCCTTTAGCTCTGCTCTCATCCTGATGATGGATCACAAAGTGTGATCCAAAATGTTGATGCAAAAATTCTCATACAATCAAAACCAGAAATCATTGCAAAGAACATTATGGATTATGGAAACTTGATATCATTAATGTTAAAACCATCACTACTAAAAGGCTCATCATATCTATAGAAAATTTTAGAAAGAGACCTAACATGATCATATTGTTCTTTCTCCACATGATTAATTACAACATTAATTAAAAGGTTTAATTTCATGCTTATGCCCTTTACATGAGTTGAGATCAAACACAAAAAATTAGGTTTGTTATATACACAACTTTTATAAACAGTTTTCAAAATTGTATAGAAAAGACAACAATTAGTTTATCTAAAATTGGTTAAAATTAGGCAGGTCATGGGTACTAGCACCCTAGACCAAAAGTATGACCTTTTGAATTTTTAAGTTTTTTGAAAAATGGTACAATAAACAAAGGTCTCAAACTATGATAGTCTAGGTTTGATATGGAAATTTTTTCCATTTTCCACGATTTTTAAAAAAAGGTGACCTAATGTCATGAACTAGTGTTTGCAATATTTTTAACAATTCTATTATTTTCCACTAATTCATGAAATAATTCAAAAAATATGTTAGTGTGAATAATAAAATCTAATCACTATACTTAAGTGTACTTAGGTTGATGAGATTATCCAACATATTGTCCAAATGAATGTGCAATAGTTAAACCTCTAGAGGTTACCAAGCTATTTGTTTAAACTCATATACACAACTTTTGACGTTGGAAGCATTTTCATCTCACCTCAAATGTCACTAGAAACTTTTCACACAATCTTGATGACTTAGACTAACTTAGTCATAGACGTTGTTGGTATGCACACTCCAAGTGTTCTTAAGGTTGATAGCTATAGGACATTTTTCTACTGTTTTGTTCCACTTCATGGGGGATTTGTCAATTCACCTCATAGGTGGATTTCCCAATCCTTTCCTATATAAGAAAGACTTCATACTCATTGCATTTGGGTCAGCTAAATACAATCTATGTAGTTTTCACTGTACTTGTTATTTTATCTCCTAGATCTCCTAATTTATAATATTGTATAAGATCTTAGGGGGAGATACTACAAGCCTTTCGTTAGAATTTTTTTTTGTATCTAGTAGGTGGTTGTTGAATTTTGGGGGTGCCTCTCATATTTGTAGTGCAGAATTAAGGACATTTCCTCATGTCATGCTTATTTTTGCAGCCCCATAGGCATCCATAGGTGATTTGATTCTTCTACCCCTATGATTCATTATAGTTTTGGGCTTGAATTTTTAGGAACAATTAAGGGGAATAATTTAGCCTACCATGCAACTTAGCATTATTGTGCTATAGAAATTTCATCTTGATGCATATATCTACATTGGAGGATGTTGATAATGAAAGCTTGTGCTTCTCCTAAGTATCCTGATGGGAAATTTAGTAAGTGGGGGACTTGATTTTGCCTCATTAAATAACCTCAGAGTTTGTTAAAGAAGCTAACTCTTCTATGAGTGTGGGGAATAGGGAGAAATAAATGCTTATAGAAAAATTAATGGTGGCGATGCCCCAAAGGTTTTACAACATTTCAAAGCCCCTAGCAAGCTCTTATTTTTGATGCAATGGGCACAAATTTCCACAATCCCTTTATTGTTGGGAAGAGAACACACAACTAAGGCCCATAGGAGCACAAAGAAGTCATTCAAATCTCCCTATGGGAAGTACCCATTAAGGTATAATATAAATAAGAAATCCAAATTAAGAAAAAGACCTCAGATATTTTCAAAACCATTTTAGTCTCACAACATAATATTTGTAGAAGAAATGAAGGATTATTACAAACACGATTCAATTTATGGAATAATGCTATGGCCACTGATTAACTAATGGACTAATTAAATTGAAAATCAGCTGATGGACTGATTGACATAGAATGCTCTATCAATGTTGAATAGAACTCATTTGCCAAGCAGGGTGAATCAGTCCAATTTTTTGGAAAATGTGCATATATACATTTTAGCCAAAAGGGTATCCAAATCTGTAAAATTATTTGTCAGGCTTATATAGTGCAACTCATTCACCAATATTAGTGAATTAGTCCACTTTTTCTTTTCTAGATGTTTTGAACCTAATTCTATTCCTCTTAGTCCACTCTACTCTTTTTGACTAGTTTCTAAGTTTGAAACTACAAATTGCCACCTACAGACCTTCTCCAAGCTTCTCCAATTCTTGATGACAACTTTAGGGATTTGACAATTTTTCTCCAACTTTTCTTCTTGGAAAATATGCAACCTAGCTTTGCAAATCACACACAAGAGGAGGGGGAAATGTTGTGGGATTAGGGAGTAGGGGTTTTTCTTGGTCAAACCCTTTTTAGGTAATTAAACTAAAATGGTGAAATAATATAATGAAGCATGAATGCAAAGTGATACGATTAGAAAAATGCCATGATAATGGATCTTGAATTGCTATAATAATTAATGAATAATTCTACCCTTGAATGTTCTTAAATTCTCTTGAATACTCTTGAAGACACTTGGATGCTCTTGTGAACTGAAACTTGCTATTATGAATTATCTAACAAAAGTATTAGGTGAAAATGAGTGAAGGAACCTTTTATTTATACTTAATTATGCAAAAATTACCGAAATTACAACACTACAAGCCAACATTAGATTTAGGAGAATAAAATCCCATGGAAATTTGAATTAAATTTGAATTTTGGTCACACGGGACTCATTTTCCCAAGATGGAAAATGAGTCCCACTAGACATAATGTATGGGAGCAAAAATGAAAAGTGCTTAGAAATGTGTGAAACCTACATCGAGGCCAAAAAGACCTGGGTGTGACTCATTCACCCAAGGTGGTGAATGAGTCTTGAACATTAAATCTTGGCCAAACAAGCCAAAAAAACCTAAACTATGATTTGTATTGATTGGTGTCAGGATTATCCTCGAAAATATGCAATAAATGAGGCTTATGGATGCAAAATAGGGCTAATTAAAGCATAAGAAAACCCAATTATTAATGATAATCCTAGAGAAATATGGAAGTATGTTACAAAAATTTACAACACTTCAAATAAGATAATATTAAGGTTAATTATAATTAAAATTATGTTTATTATGCTTAGTTAATTGATAAAACCCTAGAAAAGTGTGAAAGTGTGTTATAACACTTCACAACACTTTTGCAAGGCACCATTAAATTCCATTAGTTCAAAAGGTCCCAAGACCTAATGTGAATGTTTTATCCACATTGCAACATTAAATCAAGGAAACATTAAGCCAAAATCCTCAAGTATAACCCAAACAAGTGTGAAAATGTCAAGGGATCCATTTTACTACACTATATTTAGTCCCCACTTTAGTGAGAGGATGAACTTGCTTCAAACTCACACTACAGTAGAAATTCAAGAGGTTTCCAATCATACCAATGCAAATGGCCTAGAATGACAAAGATCAAGGAAGCAATCAAGCCCTAGGATCCAAGATCCTAATTCAAAATTACATAAGCACAATGTTGGTGATTTTTCCAGCATAACCTTGATATCTTCTAAAGGGTAACCAACCCTTATGCTTATGAATTTTCAAGATCAATGGCCAATGAAAGGGAGTTTGGTATATAAACTTCTCTCCCTTGCACTTCAGGCTCTATTGAACCTAGGAGGGTGGTCCCAAAAATGTCCTTTCAGATACTTGTGTGCCAAAGTTTCAAACACAAAGTGAATAGATAATTCCCGTTCAAATGCTTAATAGGAAAAATACCCTAAAGGTTTTGCTAACCTTCATAGCAATGTTTGAATTAAAAATACAATATATGATTCATTAAAGTTCAACACACAAAGATATAGAGATTAATAAGTATTTTTTAATTTAAATATGTAGTCCCTCACAAATTAATCTCAAGAAATTGTAACATCAATAGACCAATGTCACATTCCAGGGTGCAGTCAACTAAATCATGAAATTTAAAACTCATTGCAACTTTCATTCTGTCATACTTATGCCTATCATATGATGCATTGCACCATTGATACTAGAAACCAAACTAGTCATACTTTATCAATCCAAGCATATAGTAGAACAAACCTCTGTTTATGTTCCCACAATTTAATTTATTCTTTAAATCAATGTAACAACACAGAACAAACATTCAAGGATAAACAAGAAGATAAATATTAGAAAATCCTTGATTTCTTTTATTCATAATATGTGCAATGTGTACAATGGAGACAACTAACTTAGAATATATGATCATTTACATGCAAATATAACATTTTTGTGAATAAGTTCTTCATTACATGACACAAAAAAAATTAGAAACCTAAAAAAAAACACTATACATTTCAGAATTTGTTACAAGAGTATTCCCGTGAGAAAAAAACAATGAGCAACCTCTTTTCTCAAACAAAAAATCTGCACTTAAGGAAAATGAAAAACCCTAAAATAAGATCCACTATGGATACTTGGCAATGTCTATCTCCATAGATCAATAACAACCTCCACCGTTTGAAGAAAATCCAATCTACCCTTTGATTCATGCATCTTTCCTTTGCCCTGCAACATAAAATATTCCTTCTTGAAAATCCATCATTATCTCCATTCAACCTTTACCCATGTTGAAAATACCTTGTTATAGAAAATACCCACTATTTTACTCGCAATTGGAAAATATTTTTAGTTGTAGAAACTCCATTTCACTTATGCAATTTAACCTCATATTTACCAGCAATGAAGAGCCCTTTACATGTTTGTGAAAAAATCAATGAAATATTTTTTCTCAATTCCCAACACTTTTAATTTTATTTTATTCACTTCATCGAGCAATAAAAATATTTACCCAAGCCTCTTCAAAAAAATTTTCCAGCCACTAAAAAAATATTTTCTTTGCTTAGTGGAGGTTCAAGATTTATTTCACTCAAGCAATAAAAATTTACCCATGCACCTTCACATTTTATATTTACTAGGACCCCTTGGATCCCACCACTTCTTCACATCAGCATTTACCATCGCACATCTCTCATAAAATAAGAGAATGGGGGGATAAAACAGTGATGGGAAAACAAGAATGCACCATCACTTATCTCTAATGTAATAAGCAAAAGGAGACACTAATTAGGGGTGAGAAATATGAAAAGCCTTAGCATTTTACATTTCTATCTTTACTATACGAGGACCATTAATTATTTTATCGGCTTGTGAAGGAATCTTTCTCATGTATATTTTTTATTTATCTCTCCACCATTTTATTTTTCATCAAACATTAATGCAATAAGACTATAGTCTACAGCCCCACCACAATCTCACACAAACTTTTACGAGCATCGCCAATCGCTAATCCAAAGTGAAATCTATTAGCGATGGAAATAGGGTAGCTTCACCTTATCGTATATCTCTAATTCGATAAGAAAATAGAGACAAAAATTAGCAATAGGTGATGAGGAGCATGCAATATCGCTCATCCTTGATACAAAGTGGAGGAAGAGACAATCAATAGCGATGCACGAAGAGGAAGGGTGACATCGCCCGTTGCTGATAGATGAAGGAAAGGAGATCTAAAAATCACAAAGGATGAATATTTCCAATAGTTGAATGAATCAAAAGATGCATTCATTAAAACTTCCAAAGCTCGATGATCACAATTAGCATCACATTCTGCTTTTGAAGCATTAAAAGTGAAAACTTTTACATTGCACACCAAGATCAGAGCGTAATAAGTAATTTGGAGGTCATGATGAGAGTTTCTCAGAATCTTCCATCGGTTGCACTAGATTTTTTTCTTTCTCCATGTCTGCATTTTCAACACCCATCTTTTGTGCTCTCAAGGAGTGGCCACTATCAGTAGGATGCTCTCACACATCCTGCTTCCCAACAAAAAAACCTTGGGAAATTTTTAATTTCTTTCATTGCATTCAAGCCTCACACAATAGCTTTAGGGTTTCAACCATAAAATAGGAATATTCAAAACTTTGATTTATTTCAACTGCAAGCGCAAACTCTCTTCTGCACAAAGTAAGCCTATGCCAAGCTCACCCATGCACCACGTATTTGAACTAAGATGTTTTTAATAGCATCTTCTTGTTTCCTGTGATAAAAATTCCCTATTTTGTAGTCATCGAGTTTCTACATTTGATGTTATAATCCAACACAATGAAAATGGGGTATTAGCATTAAGATATGAGCTCCCCGAATAAGTTT
>VDFB02044020.1:0-15950 GCA_007258455.2 Sequoia sempervirens
AAAGACAAGTGTGGCCTGGCCGTTAAGGAAGAACATTATGCAGCCATTGAAATCTTCAAGGGAAAACTTCTTAAGCTAGGAAAGGTATGTAATAAAGTGGTGCAGGAGCACCCAGGGCCTTCAAGGAGCACTTCAAGAACCAGAAGAGTGCAAGGGTTAGGAGGACCTTCCAAACAAGTCAAAGCATCAATTATGACCTTTTGGAGCCTATAATGGCATTTGGGATGAATAAATGTAATGGGAATGTTAAAAGTTCTAAGGTTCCTGATAAGGATCCTAGGTTAAAAATGCAATGTAAAGGGAAAGTCATGTTCTATGGGTTTGATTAATTATCTAATGCTTTGGGTAGGTCAAATAAACTTGGATATTGAAGATCCAATAGTTTTTAGGTGGTGGTTTTTAATAAATTTCAAGTTTGCAATTTCAAATTTTTGAATTTTAGTTTAGGTGGGAAAAGGGGTTTTGAGTGTTTTGGAGTTAATTAAGCAATGTAATCAATCCAATTCGGTTGGATCAGTTGTGGAATGGGTTTATAACCCTAAAATATTCATTTTTATGGAGGTTAGGCATTTGGAGAAAGTACTGTACGGACTGTTTTATGGAAATAGTGAAAAACACAGTTTTTTGGCATTTTTATGGTGTTCTTTTGTTAAATACTTGATCTCTATTGAATCTATGTCCAGTAGGATGCTTTAGGAGTTTTTGTTTACATATTTTAACACCATTTAAGGCTCTGAAAGTAGTGATAATTAATTTCCTTGCATTTTATATTGACTGTCCTAAAAAAGAACACATAATTTACACTAGTTTGAGGGTTTTTCATGGATAAATGATCCATTTCATGGGAGTTTATGATTGTATCTTGTGAAATGGATCATATTTAACATGTTCCATACTGGAATAACAATATAAAGTGCAGGAAAGAAGAATCAAATGGTGTACACCAAGATTTCATTGTGAAAAATGCTTGAAGATGGAGGCTAGGGTGTAGCAGCAGAAGATCTGCCTTAATGAGGGGCATTTTTTTGAGTTTGGATTGACTAAATATGTTTTCTTAATGGTGTAGAGTCAATGAGAAAGTTCTGTAAGTGATTGGAAGGTTAGTTTTCAAGAAGCCCTAGTTTTTAGTTTTCAAGAAGCCCTAGTTTTTTAGGCAAGTTGAGGAGGGGTTTGTGCTGGAGCATGTTAGAGGTGTCATAGAGGTATAAAAACTTTGATTCCATTGTTTTGAGTCATTTTAGGAGACTACTGAAAGTTTCATGGTCAGGGGTTGAGTTTAAAGAGGGGTTGCTTTGAAAAAGAGGGCTAATTAGGCCTAAATTTGAGGAAACAACAGATTTTTGATTGGTGTGCTCCAAAACAAGTTCCATCAAGAATCTATTATGTTATGTATCATCAAAAACCACATCTGGTTCAATCATTATTTTGGAGGTTCCTTTGGAAAGTTTGAGTGCAAAGTCAAAAAATCACCTCAGGAGGCCTAGTTGGGCTAGTAGCCTAGTTAAGGTGAAAAATTGGTTTTGTGTCTAAGTCAGAGGGTTGGGCTTTGAAATCATTCAAAAAAAGTTTTCTTAAGTCTCTTAAGGGTTTTCCAAGGGTTTGGGTCCATAAAGAGAGCATACAAGCGATTAGTGCATCATTAAGCCTTGTCTCCATTAGGGTGCCTGGGAGATAGCTTGAGATTGCAACCTTTAATCCTTGAAATCTTTGTGTTTCTTTCAAAGTCCTTGACCCTCTGCATCATAAAAGAGGAATAACAGCATTTATTATGTTATGTCAAAAAATTTAGTGATATTTTTTGCTTGGGAGTAGGATTTGAGAGGTTTTAACCCAAAACTAGCCCAACATACTATTGAATTAGAGCCTGGTGCAAAACTAGTAAGGCAGAAATAGAGACCTCTTAACCACAAATTAGAACACCTTATGAAGGCTGAACTGAATAAATTAGTTGAGAGTGGTATTATTTTTCCTATCAAACATACCTCTTGGGTGTCAAATTTAGTGCTAGTTAGGAAGAAAAGTGGGGAAATCAGATTGTGTGTTGATTTTTGAGATTTAAATAAAGCATTAAATTAAGATCATTACCCACTTCCTTCCATGGAGAAAATTCTGCAGGTGGTTTCTAGTTCTGACATATTTTATTTGCTAGATGGTTACTCAGGTTATAACCAGATTCTGGTGAAGCAAGAAGATCAGTTCAAAATAGCATTTACAACTAAGTGGGGCACAATGGCCTACAAAAAGATGCCTTTCGGCTTGTCCAATGCTAGAGCAACGTTTCAGCAAGCAATGGATATGGCCTTTCATGGCCTTATGAACAAGTTCATTCTGGTATATTTAGATGATATTACTATTTTTTCTAGAAATGCTAATGAACATCTTGATCATTTAGAGCATATTTTTCAGAGATGCAGAGATTTTGGAGTGTCTCTCAACCCGAAGAAGTGTATTTTTTATGTACATGAAGGTAAACTCCTCAGACATATTGTTTCAAAGCAAGGTATTTCTATAGATCCTAAAAGAGTCTCTGCAATTTTGAATTACCATTACTAGCTCACAAGAAAGGCTTGCCAAGCTTTCTTGGAAGAATAAATTTCTTGAGGAGGTTCATATCGAACATTGTAGCTTTGTTGCAACCTCTCACTTCTATGCTTAAAAAGAATATTCCTTTCAGTTGGACCAAGGAAGGTAAGAGGAGATTTGAGCAAATAAAGGAAGCCCTTGCAGCTGCTCCTACTCTCATCAATCCAAATTTTGACAAAGACTTCATTATGTATGTCGTTGGAGGAGTAGATATTGTTTCACCTATGTTATGCCAGCAAAACGATGAAGGCTTGGAGCAGCCTGTAGCATTTTTCAGCCAGGTATTACATGATTATGAGGTGAAGTATTCTTTTGTCGAGAAGCATGTTTTTGTTGTTGTCAGAAGCCTTAAAAAATTCAGGCATATGTTGTCCAATAGCAAGATCCATTTGTTGGTGGCTCATTCAACTGTTAAATATTTCTTGCTTAACAAAGACATAAATGATAAGCGTGTTGGTTGGATTACCAAAGTAATGGAATTTGACATTGATATTAAGGTAACCAAGCTCGTTAGAGGCAAGGGTTTGTGTGAACAGATTGTTGGAAATGAAGACAACAACTTAAAAGAAGTTGTAAGTATGGATACAGTGCTAAATAATGATGTTGCAGGTGTTGTCCCAGCGTCTCCTGCTACTTGGTTGCAACAGATAATGCATTATTTGCAAACTGGTGAGTGCCTCGAAGGATTAGACAAAGCGAAAAGAAGGTATTACAGATTACAAGTCATTCCTTATGCAATTATTGATGGCATTCTTTATAGGAGAGATTTCCAAGGTATTTTATTGAGATGTATTCAACCTGATCAAGTTGACAAGCTTTTAGCAGAATTTCATGATGGACCTTCAAGAGGTCATTTTACTGCAAGAACAATAGCCCTGAAAATTATGCGGGCTGGTTATTATTGGCCAGATTCGTTCAAAGATGCTATTTCTTGGGTCAGAAAATGTGAGAAATGTGCTTTATTTTCTAGAAAACAGAGGCTTGCAGCTTTGCCTCTGCATCTGATTCAAGTGGAACAACCCTTTGCTAAGTGGGGCTTAGATTTTATTAGTCCTATCAATCCACCTTCAAGCGTGGGTCATAAGTGGATACTTACTGCCACAGATTATTTTACCAGAGTAGTTGAAAGTTTTTTGGCTGAAAAGAGCAAAGCGAGACTTTTATTACTTGCCAAAATTTATCGGGGATCTAGTCTCTTAGAGATTTGGAATTCGAGATTCAGTCATTTTGGGCAATCATTTATGTAATTTAAAAATTTCACGATTGAAATTAGGTTAGAAATATTATTTGTTTAGACATATTTTTTCTAATTATTATCCGCAGGGCAATGGTCAGGCAGAATCCACAAATAAGAATCTGATTTGGATAATCAAGAAAACTGTAGAAGACAATCAAAGGACATGTCATGAAAAGCTTAAGTTAGCCCTTTGGGCTGACAGAATAACTCCTAAAAGGGATACTGGTTGTTCTCCCTTTGTTTTAACTTATGGCAAGGAAGCTAAGTTACCTGTTTCCATTGAGTTACTAACTTTAAGTTATGTTAAGGAACTGGAATTATTGAATGAGAAACCTCTTGAGGTGAGATTTGCACAGCTAGTAGAGTTGGAGGAAACTAGGACAGAAGCTCTAAGACAACTGGAGATACATCAAGCTCAGATGAAGAATTATTTTGATAAAAGAGAAAGACCATGTGACTTCATTGTTGGAGATCTAGTTTTCAAATGGAATGAATTTAAAAGCAAACCTGGACGACATTCCAAGTTTGATGCTATTTGGGATGGGCCTTATGTGATCACGGAGTGCAAGGAACACAACGCATTCTGACTTTCTAAGTTGACTGGAGAGGTGATGTCTATCCCAGTTAATGGGATCCACCCCCTTTCCTTTCCCTCCGTCCGTCCCTGCCTCTCCTCCCAGCCATGTCCCGTCTCCTTCAATATTGCTGCTTTCTGTTTGTGCATGTTGTTGGCCATCCGGGAATTTTTATTAGTTTGCTTTGGGTTCCTGTTCAGGTTTGTTTTATTTGTTGTTTGGAAGGTGTTGTTGTTCCAGGGTGTGAGTTTCACCAAGGGACAGATTTGACTGCGCGCCAAATGGAGTGTTTTTAAGGCAACTAATCTATGCTTAGAACGCAAGCATTTAGCGGAAATCGCCAAAATGTTACCAATTTTTCGCTATATCTCAATTGGTGGAGCTGATTAAATACTGCTATATCTTAAAGTGAGAATATAGTTATTTTTTCTTATGCTTAAGTGTTGTTTGCACTTTATTCATTATTCATCAAGTGACAGTTATGCATTGAAATAAGGAAATTGAGTTTCGAGAAATTGCTTTTCAGTGTTTCACAATCAAATGGTTTACAGGATTGAGCATCAAACAACAAAGCATGACTGAATGCTTTCATTTATTTCATAAGGTGATTCATATTTACAACATTTCATTTGATTATAAGAACTCAAATGGTGATACATTCAAATGATGGTACAACATTGCATTATAAATGCATTTTCTTTTCAAAATGAAAAGCAGAAGAATGAAATTAAATATCCACACAAGTCATGGTTTTAGTCGTTCCATTCATGAAAATGACAAGTAACATAGGACATATCCATCATTTGCACGAGTCGATCTTGGGTTCATGCCGTAGCACAGCCATCACGCTTCCATGCAGATGTGCCTGCATGAAAAGGAATAAAGAGGGTGTCAGTTAAAATTTCGAGGATATGAACTATACTGCATACCATATTAACGAGATATATTTCAATCCGCTATGCATAGATCATTTAAAGAAAAGTGCAGGAAACTGTGGGTTGAGAGGGATTGCATCAACATCATCGTATGTTGATAACGCATGCGTTTACGTTTCTCTGTGGCCGGGTGTAGGGAACATCCGCGAAGAGCTGATTATCATTTGAAGATCAAGCATGTGGAGAAAAATAGGCTCCCAAAAGGGTAGAGCTCCACATGCTACCCCTTATACATTACAAGTGGGCTAAGATAGACATTGCAATCATCATATTCATCAAGAAGAGAAATATAAAACTGAAGGAGTAAAATAGAGTTCATCCATCGAAGATTTTATTAAGCCCATTTACTGTTCACTCATAACAGTCAAACATGTTATTGAAAGCTACAGGTGAACAGTGGGTTTAATCAGCTTAATCAATTCAACTAAGTACATCATTTTATGACTACAAATCTCAAATGTAGTTGTACGGTTTGTATTTTCTGCCTTGGGTTTTTTTGTGTATTATATTCCCAAATATTGCAACAGTGTTACATTTAGATGAGGATAATGAACAGGCATCCATAATGCCTCAACGAAGAGAAATGTTACAGATTTTCATTTTAGAAGAGAGCAAGTGCATGGAGCAGGTTTAAATAATAGGTTTTCATAAAAATGCATGAAGAGTGCCAAATAGAAGAGCATACTCTTAAAGGGTAGTCAAGCATGGAGACATGTGAAGGAGTTTCAGATTTCCATCGAAATAAGGTAACAAGGTCAATACAGTGACTGCTATATTTGATAAAGGAAAGTGAATGATTCAATAAAACAGCCAGCCTCGTTTTGGCTGAGAGTGAAATGTTGCTTCAAGTAAAGGAGACAATCAAAATGGGAGATTCATTCCATCATTCAAGTATATTTCAAGGAATTACAATTATCAGATAGAAAAATGTGAACAGGTTTTCAAGGATTTAAATACATAAAAGACATTTTCAGAACAGGTAGAATATGCATTGAACATGGTATGAGTGAAGGTTTGGAGTGCATCTCTGAAGAGTGTGACTGTGAGTGCATAAGAGACTACAGTAAACAACTGATCTACAAATTCAATTAAAAGGATTTATCTGTGCAAGGAGGGAACAACATTATAATGGAAATTGAAAATGTATACAAAAGAAACATGAAGAATACAGGATGCCCATGTGAGAAATTAAATCTAAGATACATTTTCAGAATCTCATATACCTGAGTTAGGGTTTTCAACAGTAATGTAAAGGAAATATGTGTTTTTCATAACATTATACACCCAGATGGGGTTTTGTCAGAAAATAAGATTTATACAGTGTTTCCATTATATAGAGTTTCCATGGACGAGCTGGAATACAATAGAAAATGCATCCAGATACACATATTCTTCAAAATTTAAAATACCCATATGGAGGAAATTGAGAATTTCAGAATGTCAAAAGAAATGCCATGTTGGGTCAGGCCGAGTTTTAATGAATAATCAAATATACAGATTTTTTTCTATTTTTCATATACCCACATGGGGTTTTCTACAAGAGGAGTCGAGACATATATTTTCCTTCATTTTCAGAGATACCCACTTTGGGGTTTTTCATAAACTGCAAAATTTCTTCATTTTTACAAGTACCCATGTAGGGTTTTTCACAAATCTAAATAAAGAATGGATATAATGCAATTTTTTATGAGTGAAATTCATGGGGAAGCATCTCAAGCTCGCGGCATGTCAAAATCCTCAATGCTTTAGTAAGCTTTGTCAGAAATGGAGAAATAACAGGAAGGAATAGAGAAGCATACATTTCATGACTGTTGAAGACAAGAAGCCACGACCAGAGCTCAACAGAATTTTCAAGAACTAAGACACAAGCTCTCATCATGGCGGCCAGAGCATTCACAAGGAACTCCAAGCTCAAAGCTCGAACTCCCTCAACAAACACAGAGATGACAAAATAGGCACAGGAAGTAAAAAAATGCATCAGAAACTGTGTTACAACCTCGACCACAAGACCAAAAAATGGCTCAGAAATGAAGCAAGAGAACTCGGAAGAGCTTGAAAAAGGCTTATCATGAAATTGCAGAGTAAGAGTCGACCCAATTGGAGGAGAAAATTTGAGGAATGGTGTGAAGTTCAAGCTGCAAGATGAGAACCCTAGCATCATGGCGGTGCATTCTTTTCTCAATAGAGTTTTCTTTCGAAGTGACCAAGTGAGAAATGATTCGATTTTGGGGCTTGAGTTGGTTTTGTCCCTTGCCCTAATTCAAATTTAGGTTGAGCATTATGAGTTAAGTTAGTTCCCTTTATGTTTCCTTTTGACAATACAATAGTGGAGAAATTCGAACTTAGGAGTTCCTTTTGCATTTTATGACCAATTTAAGTTAATACTTTTGGTGGCCAAATTCCACGCCTTAGGTCGAATGTTATGGGAGTTTTCCATATTTTTCTTTTTCGTAAGTCTCTCAGCTTGCCAATGAAATATCCTTATGGCTTTAGACTTTAGGGTTATGCCAATGAAGCTTTAGTAAAAGTGTGATGATATATATCTTATGCTTTAATTGATTTTGTGAGAAATCAATTAAAATAATAAGTAAGACTTTACCTGAGACTTAGGTTTATGTTTTCAATTGATTTTGAAGAAATCAATTAGGATATTGATGGAGTTTTATTGTATTTTTATGATTTTTTGAGAAAAATCAAGCATTGTAGATGGAGATATAAGCTATAATTTTGCAAAAGATTTTCAAAAAAATCTTTAGTTGCAAAAATTAGTCAAATCGTGAAATCTGCATATCATGTAAAGCAAAGATAAAGCAAATTGTTTTTATCTCTTTGCTATTTTTAGCAGATTGGGGTTGAGTTTTCTTGGGTCGAATTTGAGTTTCCTGCTGGATGGATAGGGTGTTTTATTTGCTTTAAAAGCAGATTTTGTCTATTTTTAGAGGTTGGACAGTGTGAACATGGAAAAAGTGAGTTTTTCTGATTTTGTGCAGACTTTTGAGACAATTTTGATACCTTTTCCTTGAGCTTTCTTAGTGAGCTCAGATTAGGGTTTTTTGGAGGGATTTATCTTCAAGAAGACTTAGCTTTCTTCTTCTTCTCAGTTCAGATTCTAGTTTCTTGCTCTTACACAATTTTGAGCTTGTAAACTTCTTTGTACTCAGGTTTTGAGAGTTTCACTCCATCTAATAACAAGCAACATTCCTATCTCCAATTTTTGTCTCAACTTGCAGTTTTAGTATGATGTTTATATTGTGATTCTGTTTACAAATCCTCTTTATGTCCTATTATATTCAGATCATCGATGTAAAAAGTTCATTTTTTGTAGGTTGCATGTTGTGTTTAAATCTAAACCTTCATGCAAATCAATTTTGCACTGGTGTTCATGAGAGATTGTGAATTCATTGTTGTTTTTCTAAAGACTGTTTGTGGGTGAAATATCAAAGTCATTATTAAGTTTGAGGATCATTTTAAGTCATAGGTTTTAATTTCAGCTATTCTCTATCCCTTTTCCAAGAAGGTATTTTAGAATAGGATTCATCTTTCGGAGAACCAACTCACTCTGGAGATTCTCTTTTCGCATAGATCACCCACATCTGAAAGGAGTTTCCATGTTTCAACAGATAGTCTGATTTTTGCAAATCTAACAAAGGGTGCATATCTGATTGATAACAGTTTTTAGCATGCCCGGTGGGACTCTGAAAGCCATTTCAGAGAAATTTTAGTGTTTTAATTTGCTGTTTGGTGTATGCAGTAGATTTTTCAGCCTTTTGGAGGCTCATTTCAATATACCTGGTGACTCTGATCTTGATTTTACATGCTAGTGCAGCCTACACATGAGAAAAATACAGACCAAATCAAGTACTATACCTTTCGAATATCAAGAGTTTTCCCCACCATGAAGAAGAGGAAAAACAACAAGGAGGCTCTTTGAGACACCTGCAAGATCAAAATCAACACCTCCTATTTTCAGCTCTTTGGTTTTATCACTAGGAGTACCGGTTCCAATATCACAAGCACCGCCAATGGTAGCACCCGTTCATGCCTTTTAATGGAGGCAGCCCATTAGACATCACGCAACATGATGAAATCCTAGTTGTAGCCCTTAGAAGTATGCCATACTTCACTAGGGAGGACTTCACTACACCGATTGAGCATATTCATGATGTAGCCACCTTATGCTCGATTCATAACATCATGCAAGATAACATCGCGTTAAGGATCTTGGCTACATCGCTCAAAGGGAAGGCATTGCAATGGTTCAGAGGTCTCGCAACCAACTCAATCGCGACATGGGATGTGTTAGGTAATGACTTATACCAATATTTTGCTGATAAATCTGATAATCTATCTCTGTTAGAGCAATTGAGCACCATTCAGAGGGTACCACATGAGCACTTGGCTGATTTCAACTACTGATTTTAGAGAACCCAGGATAGGATTCCTACAATGGTAAAACCTTTACTAGCACATGCTTTTCTATTTTACTTAAAAGCTTTGAATAGTAAGATTTCAGTCATGACTCAATCTATGGGTGGGCATACACTCCCTAACGCTTATGACATAGCCATTAGAGCTGAGAACTATCTCATCCAAGCTGGAGACATAACCCCTTGACCTCCTATGCCTTTGTTTCTAGAAATATAGCCACCTACCCCTATTGTTGTACCTTCCTTAGTTGTTGTCTCACCTATTCCAACAATAGGTTATCATAACGCAACCCAAGAAACTATTGCTCCAGCCCAAAACCAATAATTTCAAGAGATTAAAAGTATACTCAAGACTTTCAGAAATGATCTTATGAGCATTAAGACGTAAGAAGGTCATGAACATAAGCCTTATCAAGCCCCCTATCAGCAAAACCAACCAAATAGGCCTACTTTTCAGAATGATTTTCAACCCCACAGAAGGAATTTTAACCCTAGGCCATTCCATCCATACAATCCAAATGCAACCAGTTCGTCAAAGGAACTTGTGCCCCAAAATAATGTTGCCCAGGATTGTGATTGGTGTTATCCTTGCAATCAGCCCCATAACCAATCAACTTGCGCTAATGGAATGAGAAATTAGGCTTTGATGGTTCAAAATAACTATGCTGGTTCAGAAAATATTGCAGATCAGAATCAAGAACAACAAGATAACGTGGAAGTTGCCTTGCCAAACTGGCAGAGCTCTTAATTATGTGGCGTGAATGGTCAAGATCAACAAAATTCTTCCATTTCATCCAATACTAGATCGAAAAAGAGAGCTATGGATTCAGTGCAACAAGCTAGAAATTTATAGTAGCAACCTTCAAGAGAAAACCAGCACATTCCTTCATCAAACGTTAATGCTACAGCGTAGCCTAAAGTGCAGATTTTGCAAAGAGGCCAAGAGATACATGGAAAAGAGCAGTCTAAGATGCATTCACAGCCTTCGTAGAGGAAAAATGATGCTCCTGTCATTAAAAACCAGTAGAAGGTAAATTCTACATCATTCAATATTGTTGAGCACCTCAGAAAAGCTACTATCAGTATGTCAGTATTAGATGCTTTGCACCTCCTAGAGTAGAAAGGTTTACTGCAGGAAGCTTTAGCTGAGTTGTCTATTTCTGACAATGCTAATCAAGGAGTTGCAAAAGTCATGCTTGCAAATGATCTAGAGGTTAAGAATGAGAAAAAAAGGTAAAGAGGTAAAGCCTCCTCCATTTTACTTAAGTCTGATTATTGGCAATAAAATTGTTCATAACTATATGGTAGAATCTGGTGCTAGTAGCTCTGTTATGCCTAAAAGCTTAGCTGATAAGTTGGGTCTTGTTTATGAGCCTAACCCCCAGAAAGGTATAGTTCAATTAGATGGGTCTACTGTTAAAACTACTGGCATTATCAAAAATTTGGCTCTTACTTTGTAGACATCCCCAAGTTTTTCTATTCATCAAGATATACATGTCATTGACTTTCTGCCGCACTTTGCCATTTGTCTCTCAAGGGATTTTATAGCCAAGTTAGGTGGGTTTCTATCTTTTGATTGGTCTCATTTGTTTTTTAGAACAAGGTATGGTACAAAAGTGACCATAAAGTCTGAGCCTCTCGCCAAAGACCATATCGAACCATATTCACTGAATCCTATAAACGCTAACCTCTATGCCACCTCTTCACTGGAGGAGAAAACCATGACCTCAAACTGCAACACCCATATAGAAAATATCAATCTAGATGAACGGGCAGCCAAAGATCATGAGCTTGATCTGTTTCAGCATAGAGATGAGATAGGATTAGGAGTCTATATGATTTGAGAACCTAATTTTGATATGCCTAATCTTTGTAAAGAGGAAGAACAATCCATAGAAATAGAAAATGAGCTTTGGAAGCCATCATGCCCTGGCAAGCAGCACAGGCCGGAGGGTGTAATGGTTGAGCCTACACCAGAGTGATGTATTTTTAGTCATACGATTTTCTTTCACCACCAAATAAATACCGAGTATTAGTTAAGCAGTGGCTGGCCTGGACAACGCAGCAGGTATTAAATGCTTGCAAGTTTATGGTGATTCAGAATTGATTCTAAATCAGGTCAAAAATTGAAATGCTGCCAAGAATGATTTGCTTAAGAAATATAAGCATCATGTATGGGATTTAATGGAGGATTTTAATGCTTTTAATATCATGTCAATTCCTGATAATCAAAATAAGCATGCTGACAGGCTCGCTGCCATAGGGAGCCTGAAGATATTCCCAATGATCTGCAGCAAATAAATATGTAAAAGCCAGTGGTTAGACCTGCACCGATAATAATGTATCGGTGTTTCACAAAGGACGCGGAGCAAATTGAAATTTCTTTGATTGTTGAAGCTGGTTTGTAGATGGAAACCAACAAAATGCGCAGGTTGCTGGATGAACAGATTGCGGGCTGAAGGAATTCAACAAGTTTCGCCGTGCGCGATTGCTGACCTTAACTGGTATTCCACCTAAACGACCAAGCTGCAGAAGATAAGCGCAGTATGACCATGAAAGAAGAAATATTATGTTCACGAAACTTGCTAAAGGAAAACTTCTTAAGCTGGGAAAGGTATGTAATAAAGAGGAACAACAAGCATTTATTCTGTTATGTCAGAAATTTAGTGATGTTTTTGCTTGGGAGTACAAGGATTTGAGAGGTTTTAACCCAGAACTAGCCCAACATACTATTGAATTAGAGCCTGGTGCAAAACCAGTAAGGTAGAAACAGAGACCTCTTAACCCCAAATTAGAACACCTTATGAAGGCTGAAGTGAATAAATTAGTTGAGAGTGGTATTATTTTTCCTATCAAGCATACTAAAAGCCAACCTAGTTCCAAGAAGAAGCGAAATCAGATTGTGTGTTGATTTCTAAGATTTAAATAAAGCATCATTAAAATATCATTACCCACTTCCTTCCATGGAGAAAATTATGTAGGTGGTTTCTGGTTCTGACAGATTTTCTTTGCTAGATGGTTACTCAAGTTATAACCAGATTTTGGTGAAGCAAGAAGATCAATTCAAAACAACATTTACTTAATTGGTGGGCATGATGGTCACAAAGATTCTGTCAACTTGTACTTTAGAGAAATGTTTTACCAATCTAATCATTGATATGTATTCACCTTATGAATAGTTTGTTCTCGCACAGATGATGGCCATTATTTTCTTTTTTTCCAAAACAATACATCAATTATTTAGGCATTTTTCAGAGATGCAAAGAGAGTCTCTGAGTGTCTCCTCAAACCCAAAGAAGTGCATTTTGTCAGACACGAAGATAAACTGCCTGTTAAGGCTGTCAAAGCAAGGTATTTATGATCCTGTGTCTCAGAATTTCAATGTTACTACCACAAGAAAGGCTTGCAAAGCTTTCTTGGAAGAATAAATTTTGTGAGGGGTTCATATCAAATATTGCAGCTTTGCTGCAACCTCCCACTTCTATGCTTAAAAAGAATATGCCTTTTAGTTGGAACAAGGAAGGAAAGAGGAGCTTTGAGCAGATAAAGGAAGCCCTTGCAGCTGCTCCTACTCTCATCAATCCAAATTTTGACAAAGACTTCATTTTGTATGCCTTTGGAGGAGTAGATATTGTTTTAACTATGTTATGCCAGCAAAATGATGAAGGCTTGGAGTAGCCTATAGCATTTTTCATCCAGATATTACATGATTATGAGGTGAAATATTCTTTTGTCGAGAAGCATGTTTTTGTTGTTTTCAGAAGCCTTAAAAAATTCAAGCATATGCTATCCAACAACAATATCCATTTGTTGGTAGCTCATTCAACTGTTAAAGATTTCTTGCTTAACAAAGATATAAATGATAAGCATGCTAGTTGGATTACCAAAGTGATGGATTTTGACGTTGATATAAAGGTAACCAAGCTCATTAGAGGCAAGGTTTTGTGTGAAAAAATTGTTGGAAATGAAGACAACAACTCAAAAGAAGCTGAAAATATGGATACAGTGCTAAATAATGATGTTGCAGGTGTTGTTCCAGTGTTTCCTGCTACTTGGTTACAACAAATGATGCACTATTTACAAACTAGTGAGTGCCTTGAAGGCTTAGATAGGGAAAAAAGAAGGTATTACAGATTACAAGCCATTCCTTTTGCAATCATTAATGGCATTATTTATAGGAGAGATTTTCAAGGTATTTTATTAAGATGTATTCACCTTGATCAAGTTGACAAGCTTTTAGTAGAATTTCATGATGGGCCTTCAGGAGGTCATTTTGCTGTAAGAACAACAACCCTGAAAATTATGTGGGCTGGTTATTATTGGCCAGATTTGTTTAAAGATGCTATTGCTTGGGTCAGAAAATGTGAGAAATGTGCTTTATTTTCTAGAAAAAAGAGGCTTGCAGTCTTGCCCCTACATCCGATTCAGGTGGAACAACCCTTTGCTAAGTGGGGCTTAGACTTTATTGGTCCTATCAATCCGCCTTCAAGAACAGATCATAAGTGGATACTTACTGCCATAGATTATTTTACCAAATGGACTAAGGTAGTTGCTTTAAAGGAAGAAAATGAGACTTCAGTGCTTAACTTCTATCAAGATCTCATGTCGAGATTTGGAATTCCAGATTCAATCATTTCTGAAAATGGTTTGGATTTTATTGGTTTAAGGATTTCTAATTGGTGAGTTAGAAATAATATTTATTTAAACACATCTTCTAATTATTATCTGCAGGGCAATGGTCAGGCGAAATCTACAAATAAGAATCTGATTCAGATAATCAAGAAGACTATTGAGGATAATCAGCAGACATGGCATGAAAAGCTTAAGTTAGCCATTTGGGCTGACAGAATAACTCCTAAAAGGGCCACTGATTGTGCTCCCTTTGTTTTAACTTATGGAAAAGAAGCTAAGTTACCTGTTTCCATTGAGTTTCCAACTTTAAGTTATGTTAAAGAACTAGAATTATTAAATGAACAGCCTCTTGAGGTGAGATTTGCACAGCTAGTAGAGCTGGAGGAAACTAGGAAAGAAGCTCTAAGACAGCTTGAGATACATCAAGCTCAGATGAATAATTATTTTGACAAAAGAGCAAGACCACGTGACTTCATTATTGGAGATCTAGTCTTCAAGTGGAATGAATTTAAAAGCAAACCTAGATGACATTCCAAGTTTGATGCTTTTTGGGATGGGCCTTATGTGATCACAGAGTGCAAGGAACACAATGTGTTCCAACTTTCTAAGTTGACTGGAGAGGTGTTGTCTATCCTAGTTAATGGGATCCACCTTAAGCATTGCCTTTGAGATAAGTTATATCTTGTAAATAGGTATAGTAGTGTAAATAAGTGTGTTATGCACATTTATTTTTAGTAGTTTTCTTTTCCCTAAGCATTGTTGCGCATGTTTTGTTGGCCATCAGGGCCTATTAGTTTGCTTTTAGTTCTGTTTCATTTTGTTTCATTGTTGTTTGGAGTGTTACTATTCAAGTTCTGAGTTTCATGAAGGACCAGATTTGACTCTGCACCCAATGGAGTGTTTTAAGGCAACTGATCTAATCTTAGCAGGCAAGCATTTAACGAAAATCGCCAAAATGTTACCAATTTTTTGCTATAGCTCAATTGGTGGAGCCGACTAAATACTATTATATTTAAAAGTGGAAAATATAGTTATTTCTGCATATGCCAAGTACTAACTGCATCTTATTTATCATTTTATAAGTGAAAGTTATGCATTGAAATGAGGAAACTGAGTTTCAAGGAATTGCTTTTCAGTTTTTCACAATCAAATGGAGTATAGGATTGAGCATCAAACAAAAAAGCATGACTAATGCTTTCATTTATTTCATAAGGTGATTCATATTTACAACATTTCATTTGATTACAAGAATTCAAATGGTGATACATTCAAATGATGGTACAACATCGCATTATAAATGCATTTTCTTTTCAAAATGAAAAGCAGAATAATGAAAAAAAATATCCACACAAGATGTGGTTTTAGCCGTTCCATTCATGACAAGAAAGGAAATATACAACTGAAAGAGAAAGTGACAAGTAACATGGGACATATCCATCATTTCCTGAGTCAATCTTCAGTTGATGCTTTGTATCTTTCTCCATCTTGCTTATGTTCCTGAATGTGCCTGCAAAAGATTAAGAAGGGCGTCAATTAAGAGCTTAGGATATGAACTATACTA
>VDFB02044021.1:0-17336 GCA_007258455.2 Sequoia sempervirens
TTTGTGCTTATGTTGATTTGACTTAGGATCTTAGATCTTGAGGGCTTGTGCAACCTCCTTTAATCTTTTTCATCCTTGGTCATCCACATTGGTACGATTCGAACTCTCTTGAATGGCTACTTTAGCAAGAGTTTGAAGCAAATTCATCCTCTCACTAAAGTGGGGGCTAAATGTACCGTAGAAAAAAAAGTATTTCTTGCTTTATTTTGGGAATAATTGATGGTAAATTGGACTTAATGAGGCCCTGATTTGGTGTTGTGAGGTGTTTTTCACATCCACACTAGGTCTTGGACCCTTTCAAATGCATTTAACAATGTATAGTAAAGGTGTTGAAAAATAATTTCATGCCTCTCTAGACTTAATAAACCCATTTTCCCTTAATTCAACATCATAAAATATATTTAATTACATTATCACATCAATCTAAAAGGCTTGTAAATTAAACCTAACTTTAATCTAGTGTTGTAATGTGGCCTACACATTCACATTGGATGGTGTGACTTTCTAGGCTATGTGGACCTCATTTTGGTGATGTAAAGTGTATTTAATCACACTTTCACATTGAATTTTGTGTCCCAAGCCCTAATGGACCTTTACATCATCATTAATAGGCTCCTATTACTCCATTTTGTGCATCCCAAGCCATAATTTGATCAAAATACCTAATGAAATCAACATAAGAATTGGAATTCCTCATTCCCCAACAACCTAGCTGGCAAATGGGCCCCTCTAGGACTAATTCACCATCTGTGGCAAATGAGTCCCTGCTAGGTGGGACTGATTCCCTTGAGGTGGTGAATTAGTCTCATTTGGGTCATTTTTGAGTTTTGAGTAGGGAAATTTTGGATTTTAAGCTTTATTTTTCTCATGTCGGCCTTGGGGATCCAATTAATAGGTAAATAAGGTGGATTTCCTATAAATACAAGTATCTAAACCCTAAATCATAACCATTCTTCATTATTCATCGATCATTCTTCCCTCTCAAGTCAAGCAAGCTAGGGTTTTATCATTCTAAGTCATCAATATAGCACTTTTCAGACATTCAAGAGAAAAATATTCATCTTTTGCTATAGAAATTAAAGATCTATCATCATGGAAAGGTATTAACTCCATTTTTTCATGTTTCATTACATTCTTTCTCCATTTTGGTTTAATTACCTAAAAGGGGTTTTACCAAGGAAAACCCCCACGCCCTAACATTCAACATTTCTCCTTCTCATCTCATGTGTTTGCAGATTTAGGCATCTTGAAGACTTAGAAATCATTGAATATTGTATTGAAAATTTGTTCAAGTCATCTCTACATTGGATAGGTCAAAATATCAACAAAACGTCACTTTCAGGCCTGAAAATCAGAGTTTCAAAAGTGGACACCTATCATGAACGGAAGTACAAATTGAGTGCTCTTGTTTCCTCTTTTGGATTTTTAGAAATTCAAGTGGACTCATTCACCATTAGTGGTGAATGAGTCCCATTTGCTGGCCTAAAAAGTATTTTTTTGCAATTTTGGATACTCATTTATCTGAAACGGGTTCTAGGACAATTTCTCAGAACTAGAAGTAATTCGCCCATAATGGTAAATGAGTCCCTGTAGGTCAGAATTCCAACATCAAGAGTATTTCAAAAGACATTTCCAACCTCTAGCAAGATATCAGGTGCACACTTTCAGTTTCATCCATTTTTGTTTAGTTTTGTTCACATTTCTTTGTGTTTTTGCATATCATAATGTGTTTTCCAACAACTTGTATTTCTTTAATTTCCACTTCATAATCAATATCTTCCTTAAGTTTTCTACAATTAGATCATCTCATCTAGGCACATTTCATTGATATTTTCATTACAAAAATCTATGGTTCACATACAAACCAAAATTATTAAATTTTGAGTATTTATTTGATATGTATCAAGATTATCCTCAGAACGATGCATTAATTAAGGCTTGTGGATGCAAAATAGGACCAAATGAGGCATAGAAAAGCCTGATTTTAGTAGGGAGGACCCAAATAAGTTTGAAAATGTAAAGGGCTACATTTTTCTACGGTGTGAATAATTAATCCATTCACTATACTTAAGTGTACTTAGGTTGATGAGGTTAGAAAACTTCCTCTCTAATTGAATGTGTAACTGGAAATTCCTCTTTAAAGTCATGGAAGCTTTTGGTTTTAATAGGTTGTGGTTGAATTGGATTTTTTATTGGATTTCCTACTCAAGATATTCTATACTTCTGAATAGCTCTCTAGAAGGTTTTTTCAATGCCTCTAGGGTCTTAGGCAAGGGGATCCATTATCCCCATTTTTGTTTATAATCATGGTGGAGGCACTTGGTAGGGCCTTCTCGAAGGTTTGGAGGGAGAGTCAATTGGAAGGGATTCAGATAACTCAGGGTGTGCCAGAAGTTATTCATCAACTCTATTTGCTGATGATACCATGATGTTTGGTGCAACCAAAGAAAAAGAAATTAGGGGCTTTAAAAAAATCTTCAAGAAATACTCAAGTTCCTTAGGTCAAGAAGTGAGCCAAGAAAAATTAGAAGTCTTCTTCTTCAACACAAGCATAAGAAGAGAAATCTAAATCCTCATAATTTTAAAATTTAGAAAAGGAAAGCTTCCATGTAAGTATTTGGATTTACCACTGGCTAAAGGGGTCATACTTGGAAAGCTTTGTGAACCCGTAGTGAAAAAATTCAAAACAAAACTGGCATCCTAGAAGAGTAAATGGTTATCTTTGGTAGGGAGGTTAACAATGCTAAAATATGTTATTGTTGCCATCCCAATTTATATGATCTCATGTACCCCACTGTATTTTGGGGCAAGTAAAGTGATAAATTAGAAGATGTATAATTTCTTCTAGAAAGTTAATTCAAACCAACATAAATTCATGTTGATAAAGTGGAAGAAAATCTGTGAGAAAAGAGAGGTTGATGGAGCAGGTCTCAACAAAGCACTAGGTGCCAAGTTATTCTAGGAAATATATTAAAAACAGAGCTTAAATGGACCAAGATACTGAAAGAAAAATACTTGGATGAGGAGGAGATCAACATCTTTTCTTCCAGAACACTCCTAAAAGGCTCGAGAATCTAGAATTTTCTCAGATGTAAGGATTTAATACTTGATCATCTGATGTGGGAGGTAAAGGACAAGTAGTCTGCTTTCTTCTAGGAAGATTATTGGGAAGGTTACCATAAATTGGAGAAGAGAAAACTTGGCCCAAATCAGTATTTTCATCCTAGTTATTGGTTTTTGGAAATTACAAATGGTAGAGCAATCAAAATTAATTGTTAAGATGTCCACATAAGTGTTTATATGTCTGAGATAAAATACTCCAATTCACCTTGACTGCAAGGTACAACAATTGGGTTTCCATGGGGTTTCTAATCAGTAGTTGAAGAGGATTCTTCTCGACATTGACCACCTTACTGTGGTCGCAGTGAAAATGGTTTTAGGGAAAGGGAATTTAAAGAACTACGAGACATTTCACATTAACACCTAAATTGTGTCAAGGTTCCTAGATTCTTTGTTAGATATCCATATGGCTAAGGTGGAGGCAAGGGCTTTGGTGCGCAAACTCTTCAAGGAGGACTTTTTGAGTTGTACTTGAAGAAATTTTATATGCTATGATACCCGGCACTGGTGCTTCTCACCTATGCGACCTAGCTCTACTGCAGGCTCCTAGCGAAGTCATCAAATGCTACCCTTTCATGTTAAATCTTAAGGGCATGACTCTAGTTTGACATAGATAATTGGCAGCCAGTGGGGCAAACTATTTGAAGAAGGCTCTATAACTCAAGCATGTGAGTGGCTTTGAATGGGTTCCAGAGTTTGATGGTTTTACCAAGGAAAAAGGGTTTCTATAAGAAACATAGTTAGTATTTTGTATGGTTTTCTTCTAAGTATATGTAAATATAATAAGTCTATGGTTAGTAGTTAGTATAGTCCTCCTATATTGGCATATGATCTAGTTTGATCCAATTGTTAGGTTTTGCAATTTTAATGGATGGCTGGGGGAGTTGGTTTTTTTTAGACAATGGTGTTTGTTTTTGGGTTTCCTACTGAACAGATGATTGTATCTCTTTTTACATCAATACAAATTATCCTTACATACCAAAAAAAGATGACCTAAACTTATCATTTTTGAATTTTTTAAAAAATTGTAAAGAATTATCTAAAATATGCTTTCATATGATTCATTTGTCAAAAAAATATTTTAATAAAAATTTATTAAAATACTAAAAATTCCTAATATTTATACTAAAAAAATTAATCCAATTGTAAAAAAAATTACATATTTGGAATCTACACAGTCTCATCTATAATAGGTTTTAATTTTGTCAAAAAAATTTGCAAAAAAATCTTCAAACATATGTCTAAAGTCAAGATTTTCTTGTGACATTAACATGACCTTAAAGATGTAGGTCAAACCAAGTCCAAAGCTTAGGTTCAAGTCCTGAAGCTTTTTCACGAACCAAAAAACAAAGCAAAAGCCTAACCAAAAATTCAAATTTTAATAAACAGGATCCCATTTCATAAAAAAATGATTTTTTTATGCTTTTATGAAATGGGATCCTACTTTAAAAAATGGGACCCCACATTACAAAATGTTATCTCGCTTTACAAAACTCTATCCTACTTTAGAAAATAGGATCCTGTTTTACAAAATGGAATCTCATTTCTTAAAAGCATAAGATTTTTTATTTTTTTTGTGAAACAGGATCTCAATTCATAAAACCATAAAAAATAATTTATTTTGTGGAACATGATCCCATTTTAGAACAAGATCCTATTTGTTCAAAACAAGATGCCATTTTTTCAAAATGGGATCCCATTTTTTTCTCGGGGCGCCAACGCAAAAAGAGATCTTGTTTTCTAAATAATGGGATCCCATTTCATTTTCCCCAATTTCAGGTTTTTTTCTAAGTTCAAAACTTCCACCTTATGTGGACTCAATTTCATGCTTTCACCCACCAAGAAGGCAATATCCTTATACAAACCATGTTTAATCCAATTTTCTTAGCCCATGGGGTGGTTTTTTTATGTACAATTGTTTGGTGGAAATCATTAATGTCAACATGCCCTAAGTCAACATCTAAAATGATACCATATTCCTTTAACTTCTTGCCTCATAACTTTAGGTATTTTACTCATTAGATCTCAAGGGAAATAAAATTCCACAATTACTACTCTATTTACCTATGGTGTAATATTTATTATATTTACATCAACCTAGGGTTTATCTAGTTAAAACTAGGGTTACAAGTCTAGGTTAAATTAAGCTTTCATGAATTTATTCTACATAGAGTAAAAGAATAATTTCTTTTATGTGTTAAATTCATACAAAATTATATGAAATTGCTTCATAATACATCAATTTATCTTATGGTTTCATGTTTTGTGTACCTAATTGTGCTAAGGAGATAAAACCTTTGAAATTTCACATAATTGTAATTCGAACCAGAATGCTTTCTCAAAAATGGATGATGGAAATAATTTGAAACTTATTTTGTTAAACTATCACACTCAAACACTTATTTTAATTTCTTCAAGTTTCTTTTTTCTCTGAAATCCACTTTTGTGATGATAAAAATCTGTAAAAACTTGTTTTAAGCTGTAAAATTAACAAGCAATGCATTTGATGCAAGAGATAAGTTAGTGAACTTTATATGCTATGGAATTAGGACACTTTGTAGGATTTTAAATGGTCACCAATCCGTTATGTTTTAATGACTTAGATGAAATGAGTTCAAATGGGCTAGATTTTATTGAAAACTATATTTAATTCAATAGGAAGTCTGTTTCCCATAAATGTTGAAATTTGGCTTGTTGCTGACCTATGGGATTATGTAGTTGAACTAGTTAGATTAATCTTTGTCATTTGGTTTAGATAGATTGTCCCTAGGGTAATTTCATTGTAATATGTATTGGGTTTAGTATGTGATGTGTTGATGTCATTTCATGTATGATTCCGAGAAATTTGAAGTGAACCAAAAATACTTCAACTAGAATGATTTAGTTTAGTAGGAGATAAGAAGTCTACAAGATGATGATATGATAATGTCATCATTATTCTATATGGGAAATCCTAAGCGAACTTGCAATTAAATTATTTGTTAAATGGGAAGATTCAATAAGGCATCAGAATGATTTAAATTGAACTTGTAAATGACACTTATGTGGTGAAATCCAAGTGAACTAGAAAGTTAAGGCTTAAGAGTTTGGTTCACTTAGAGGTTTGACTTCCACAAAGTTTTAAATTGAGTTCAAAACATCACTAATACAACAGAGTCCAAATGAACTAGAAAATTACACTTCAAAAGTTCAGTTCACTTAAGGGTTAAATTTTTGGAAATCTTTAAATCAACTTTATGAGAAGCTCGGGTGGGGGAATTCAAAGTTAACTAGAAATTTTAATAGTGCAAGTATATTAGGTTTGTTAGAAAATGAACTTTCTACACAAATGCATTTGCAAGAAAACCCAATTGAACTTTCCATGTAGGATTTGGTCATGTGACTTCCTTGGATTCAATAAAGACAACAAAACTACAATCAAATAACTTGCTCATTTTGAATAAATTTGGGAAACTTCAAACAATGACTTACTTTATTTTTTGATGCTCTTTCCACCTATGATAAAATATTAACCACTTGGGAAACCAAATTTTAAGATTTTTTAGGGATTTTGGAAAATGCTTCAACTACTAGAATTGATAAGAACGAAAAAAGAAGAAGAGGGGATCCTCATTTTGCTAAAACCAAAAAATCAAACATGTTGTTAAAGTGCACAACAATAACAACCATTAAAAATTATAAAAGTTGGTGAGAAAAATCTAGTATGTGGATTGAAAAAGTCACTATATATAAGGCTTAAAAGAAGCAAAGTTGGTTTATAATGAGAAGATGCCAATCTCCTCCAAGCAGGCAGTAATATATTTGCTCAGCCGCCTTGATAGTATTTATCTATTGAATTAATAATAATTAGGTCGCCATAGTTAGATTGTTTGGCTTGGGGTTCCTAAGTTAAACCATTAGCTCGTTTCAAATGAGTAAAATGGACAGTTTATAAAAAATTATGGGACATTTTCGTAACTCTTCACTTGATCCCAATTTTTTTTTGGTTACGTATTCGTGAACATTACAATTATAGTGTTATTTTGGTCAAAGAATTTAATAATAAATTATATTTAAATGTGGGTCATCTATTCCAAACATTATTATCTCTTGCTTGACTCATCAAAAATAATTATTTAACGAAACACAAAGTGTAGATCAACACATTACTTTTTTACAAATGATCTTAAGTACTAAATTCCTAGCATATGTTACATGTTTAAGTTGGTTTTAATATAATTTTTAGATTTATATATTACATATATTAGGTGATTACAATATTTTTAATATTAATTATTTTTTTCATGTTATAAATCAAATACAAATATCTATACATGTGCGCAAATATTTTCCTCATCAATGTTTTTAATCCTTTGTAATTGTAGGGATTAACAACTACTATACGGATAATTACTATACATCTCCATGCATTCATATATCTTTTTCTTTTCTATCTCAAAATCAAGTTGGTAAATATAAAAATATCATACCTTACATACAACTTAAAATATTATAATTTTACTAATATATAAATATAGACATTGATATACATATATATATCATTCTACATATTTATATATGCATATATATACATCTATACATATATGTATATATACATAGGTTGTGGTAAAACGTACCCATAGGACGTATAAACTAGTTATCACAATACTTTAGAAGGGTAGTCCTAATGCACACACAGTGCATAGACATTTTTTATAATAGTTTATAAATGTATATGTATGCATACTATCATAATACATTATATATATAGTCTCAACACATGTACAAAGCACAATAAATATTTTATGTAATTCCTAGGAAGTGGAGTCCCAAAGAACGTCATAATTCCATAAAATTCAACCTTAATTCTAAGCAATGCTTACAACATTAAATCACAAATAATTATAAATTCATCTTATTTAAATATGTGATGCAGGAGCATCCAGTGGTGTAAGGGCAATCTTGCATCACCCAAAAATAGTTAAATTTCAAGTTTCTCATTTTTTCAGATGTTTTTACATTTTTGGATACCCTTTTTGTCATAATGAAATTCTCAATTTACAATTTTTATTTTCTATTCCTCGGTTGAAAGATATTGCAGTTTTAGTTTCCCAGATTTGCACATAAAATCTTCCAAGTTGGATTTGAGGCACTTAGAGCTTCCGGAATGGCCCCGAAACTTGCCGAAATTGGCATAGAAAATTTTAAGCGCGTTCTTGACTTCGAGACCTTTCCAACGGTTCAAACGGTTCACAAATTGGAGCTCCGGATCAAAAGTTATGGCCCCGGGAAGTTGACGCACTTTCTAGAAGATACAATTGCAAATGTTCTTTTGAAATTTGAACTTCAAGTTGTAATTTTCGGCCAAACCGCCTAAACTCAAATTTTAATGTTGTTTTGACTCCAAACTAAAGAGGAGCTCTATGGGTACGGTTTCTAATATTTTGGGGTAACCTTTTGGGGACAAGCTGGCCATATTGAGAAAGGGTTATTTTGTAGCTTTCTGTAGCTTGCATGTGTTGTAGAACTTGGGGATTTGAGATCCTTTGCATATAAGAAGCTCCATTTTCTGAATAATAAAATTATTCTCTTGTTTGCGGGTTATTTTCTGTGTCTCGGGATGTGCCCTCATCAAGTGGTATCAGAGCTAGGTTTTCTTGAGCGTGTGGATAGATCGCCGATCATGAGGTAGTTCACACCAGGACCGTAGTTGTGGGTCAAGGTCAAGAAAGATGCTCTCAAGAGCATGCCTAGTAGGTGGTGGTGCCATAGGGTGGTCGAAGCGCAAAGAAGCTGTGGAAGAGGAGGCACCGTAGCCCCTCCAGATAGATTGATGCATTACAAGAGTAGTTATAAGAGGCTAAAACCCAGGAGGAAAGTGGGATGAAGGAGAGGAAGAAGGTTCACCGAAGAGGAAGAAGAAGCAATTGATCAAGACCAAATGCGCTAATAAGGGTCATTTCTAAAGATCGAAAACAAGTCCCTAGCTTATTCCGAAGTCCGAATCCCGTGAAAGAGTTGATCAACCGGATCAACGAAGCTAGAAGAATATTTGAGTATGAGGAAATAGAGGACCCAGATGGGTTAAGTTTGCAAAATGAAGTCAAGGGCCATGCCAAGATTTGGTGGAAAGAGGTCCAAATTTTGAAAGAAATCGAAGAGGAAAAGTCAAGATCACCGATGGGATCGCGATGGTAGAGAAAATCTTAAAGAAGCAGCCTACCAAGCACCACGAAGTTGTGATCCGCTGGAAGAAATTGCAAGGGTTGAAGCATACAACTGCGGAAAGAATATACTAAATATTTTCACAAGATAATCATCGCAACAAAGTCACACAGAGGCCAATAAGGAGAAGGTAGCCCGATATCTTAATGGGTTACTACCGAGCATTCAGGAGGAGTTAAGCCTAGTCAGAATGACCACCATTGAGGATGTGTATCCGTTTGCTCTGAAGGTGGAAGAGAAGCCGAACAAAATATTTGATGGCAAAGCAAAAAGGGACGAGGAGGTCAAAGCGAAGGGCAATGGCGCATCTTCAGAACCGAAAGTCGATGATGAAAAGAAAAGAAAGATAGGTACCAAGCCAAAAGGAATGGGATAATCTACCTCATGATCAAAACAAGGTGATCAAAGAGGTAGAGGACGAGGGAGATATGGACAAGGATCCGAAGAGGTGGTTTCAGAGGAACGTGTTTCCAGTGTGGTAAAGAAGGGCATCGAGCCTATGAATGCCCACAACACCAAGGAAGGGCAGACAAAAGGCCAGAAGGTCATGGAAGGGTTGCGCATGTAGATGAGGATGCCCAATCTGAACATTCATATGATGTTGAAAGGGGAGAAGCCCAGTGATTAGGGAAGCCCTGAGGATTGAGGAAAAGGAAACCCGTAACAGAGGAAGAATCTGCTATTGCTGCAAGTGTGGAAGGAAAATTTTGTGATGTCATTATTGACTAAGTAAGCACCGATAATCTGAAGGTCGTGAGGAGATTGTCAGCAAAGTTGATGCTAAGAGGGGAAAGGCGTTCCACATCCATATCGGATTGCCTCGGTTGCAGAAAGACCACAAAGTTTTGGTCAATGAGTAGTGCCTAGTAAAGTTCAAAATTGGGAGCTACCATGATGAGGTAATCTGTGATATCATCCCCATGGATGCATGTCACATGTTGTTGGGGAGGTCGTGGCAGTTCGATATGCGAGCTATACATGATGGCTATGCAAACACTTATTCCTTGACAAAGGATGGGGTTCGTCACTATATATAAGGCTTAAAAGAAGCAAAGTTGGTTTATATGTTTACAATAATATATCTCCATACATCGCATAGTTTTCAATGAGCGTTGAGTTAGTTTAGCAAGTGGGTAATCCAGTATCAGGTGAATGCTCATTATCTTCAAGCAGGTGCAATGGAAATACAACCATCTTCTCCTGATATGGACTTTGCTATGGATTGACTGATGAGAGGAATGACAGGATAGCGCAAACAATTAGATAAATAGAAAATTACTCACTGCTAGAGCAGACAAAGTAGAATTTGAATCTTCCAACCTAACATTCTTGCTACGCACATTCTTGACCAGAATTGGGAGTATAAAGCTTTGATTTGCATTACTGCCCTGTTGTTTTCAAACCTAACGTTTAGATAGAAGAAATACTATTTATTCAGAGATTATAATGAGAAGATGCCAATCTCCTCCAAGCAGGCGGTAATATATTTGCTCAGCCGCCTTCATAGTATTTATCTATTGAATTAATAATAATTAGGTCGCCATAGTTAGATTGTTTGGCTTGGGGTTCCTAAGTTAAACCATTAGCTCATTTCAAATGAGTAAAATGGACAGTTTTTAAAATTTTCCTTAATGGTACTTCCACGAGGGACGCAATAGCAATTGATTGCATTAAAAACTAATTATAAATGTATCAAAAATTATGGGACAAAGAACGTCATAATTCCATAAAATTCAACCTTAATTCTAAGCAATGCTTACAACATTAAATCACAAATAATTATAAATTCATCTTATTTAAATATGTAAAATGCAAAAGAAATAAACGTGAACATAGATCATTTCCATAAGGGAAAAATTGGGTATGCTTATCCATAAAAATAAATAATTAAAACATATTCAAATAAATAAATATTTCATATGTAGTATATGGTATATTATAGCAAGTTCTACTTAGAATTCCATACCAAAATCCTTATTCCAAGAAAAAAAATAGCTAAATAGGTTTCAAATGTAATTTTTTTGAAATATATATATGTTTTTTATGTATTATGTTCAATCAAAATTTCATAAAATCAATTAAATTTTTCATTCTTCCTATTTAAAGAAGGTTATTGGGCATAATTGTAGGAATTTATGGTGAACTCCTCAACACCCTAAGATCATCTACAAGACAAAATAACTTTCACAAAAAAGCATGAAAAAAATGTCATGCTATTATTAAAGATGCAAGAATATTAGATTGAATATGACAGCCATTATGAATATGACAATGTACATATGTGAACCACCAATTTTTCACAATGTGGGGGCTTTGTTACATTTGTAGGGTTTTGCACCTAAACGGAGAGAGGTACCAAAAGCCTTAATGACTCACTCAAGAATAAGCCTTTGAGATTCCAATGCAAGTGAGATTGAAATCCGTCAAAGGGGAATCTCCTAGATGCTGAAAATTGATAAAAGAGATTAACTACTAATGCAAAACTAAGAGAATGCAAGATGTGTGAAAACACGATGTGATATGAAAAATGACCTAAATGACCTATAAAATGCTTTGAAAATACAATCAAAATAGAACAGGAAAGTGTAACAGTAAATGATGTGAAACCTAGAAATGTGTTGAAGATTGGAAATATCTCTAAAATTTTGAAATTGTTGCTTTTTAGGCCTGGTGGGACTCATTTTCCATTTTGGGTGAATCAGTCCCAGTTCTAGAAAATTGTCCCAAAACAAGTTTCAGCCAAAAGGGTATCTGAATCTGTAAGGATCTCCGAAAAAAACCTACAATGGGACTCATTCGCCACTACAGGGGGATGAGTCCCATTTTATTGAAAAGTGTCCCAAGGGAGGAATCTCAAACTGAAACCTTGCAAGCCTCTGAAGATGGATGAAATAAGCACTTTCCCACTAATTTCACATAGATTGGATGGATATTCTTTCCTATATTTGAGTTTTTTGTGATTCTTGACAACTTTTCATGACAACTTTGGCAACATTTGCAACTTTATCATTTTTAGCATTTTTCTTCAATCTGTAGACCTATAATCACACATTAAAAGAGGGGAAAAATTGTTGATTGTTAGGGAATGGGGGTTTGCCTTGGTCAAACCCCCTTTAGGTATTTAAACAAAAATAATGAAACAAGATAATTAAGTATGAAATATTGTAATTAGAGACTTGCTATGATGATAGATCTTGAATTTCTACAGCAATAGATGAAGAATCTTCCCTTGAATTTCTTAGGAAACTATGTTGATGACTTAAAATGCTAAAACCCTAGCTTGCTTGAGTTGAGATGGATAATGAATCAGGAATTAGGGTTTAAAAATTTTTTTATACAAGAAATCCTACTCAAATGCACTTTAATTTGATCCCCAAGGATGACATTGAAGAAAATTAAACTTAAACCCTAATTTTTCCTACTCAAACCTCAAAAATGGACCAAATGGGACTCATTGGCCATCTTGGGTGAATGGGTCCCACCTAGATGGAACTCATTCGCCTAAAGTGGTGATGGGTCTCACAGGGGCTCTTTTGCTAGCTGGGATGTTGGGAAGTGAAGAAATTAGGTTTATATGTTGTTCTAGTTGGGTTTTTTATCAAATTAAGCCCCGAGATGCACAATATGGGGTCATAGTGGCCTATTAATGATGATATAAAGGGTAATTAGGGATAGGGACACAAATTTCAATGTGAAATTGTGATTAAATACACTCTACAACATTAAAATGAGGTCCACATAGCCTAGAAAGGCACAACATCCAATGTGAATGTGTAAAACAAATTACAACACTAGATAAAAATGAAGTTTAATTTACAATCCTTCTAGGTTAATGTGAGAAAATAATTGAATACATTTTACAATATTGAATTAAGTGAAAAATAGGTATGTTTGACTTAAATGCTTAATAAAAGTCTAGAAAAGTGTGAAAGTCGCAACACTTTACAACACCTTTACAAGACATGCATTTTATTCAGTTTGCAAGGGCTCAAGACCTAATGTGGATGTGAAAAACACCTCACAAAACTAAATCAAGGCATCATTAGGTCCAATTTATCATCAATTATTCTTATATCAAGCAAGAGATACTTATTTCTACGCTACATTTAGCGCCCACTTTAGAGAGAGGATGAACTTGCTTCAAACTCGTGCACTAAAGTAGACATTCAAGAGGGGTCCAAGTGTACCGATGTGGATGGTATAGGATAAAAAAGATGAAGGAGGTAACCAAGCCCCTAGAATCCAGGATCCTAAGTCAAACTGACATAAGTGCGAAAAGACACATGCAAGCTGAATGATTTGCAATAGAACAAGATATGCAATCATTCAATGGAAATAAATAGAAGGAAAAGAAGTACAAATGTGAAAAATAAAAAGTTGGATCAAGATTCAATCATTTTTCCAACATGATGTGGATCAGATCTAGGATGTTTGTCCAAGAAAGAGATGCACTCACTCTGAGGTGACGGAACTCATGGTTGTCCACTGGGTGAGAAGTCCTAAAGGTGAGAAACATACACTCATGGATGGTATGCACTCATACACATGCAAGTGGCTATGGGGAAATTCATGCCTTGGAATGGGATTTCCGCTCAACCATACCAAAGTTATACCTCTTGATAAATTTAATAAGGTAGCAGAATGAAAATGCTTTTGTAAATTCTTTTGAATTGTGAAAATTTTGCTAAAGGGGATTTGTCTTTGTTCATGTAAGGTCTTCTTCTTAGGTAGCATTGTGCCTAATGTCTCCAAGAGAGGATAAGTCAAGGTTTCAAATCGTTTCCCATGGGATTCCTCATTCACATCATGCCATGTCAATAGATCATACACTCTTGGACGGCATCAAACTCAATGACACCACTAAGAAGAGGACACATCACAGGAAAAAAGTGAAATCACACCATGAATGTTTTTTCCAAAAGATATCATTTGCATATGCCAACAATTTAAAGTGGTTGCTACACCATCATTGTGAGAAATTACTCTAAAGTAGCCAATGATAAATGCTAACATGAAAGAAGACATGAGAGCCAGCTTGGAAATCCCTATGCCAAGTCATATGTTTCTGAATTAAGCTACATCATGAGTAAGTACATCACATGTGATTCAATCTTAAGACATGGCATCCACATCCCAAGCTTGTTCTTATATGTTTATGAAACGTTAATGACTATCCAAAAGAGACAACAAAAAGTGACATATGGGGATAAGGCTTCCTAACCCCTTGCCCCCACTTAGTGCAGGACAAAGGTCACCTGGAATGGATGATGATATGATGCTCCTTGTGATGAATGTAAAACATGAAATGATTGCAAGGAGTAAAAACTAATGTTATTTATGTCAATAAGCAAACAAATTTTCTACTTGATACATATTTAATGATATTTCTATCAATTTAGGATGTGCCAAGGTTAGAGTTGTCTTAGAAGAATTGATTGTGATAGTGTTGACATGGGATGAAGGTTTTTGTTTTGAGGGACAATAAGCAAGATCATTAGGCTTGATAGCATCACATCCTTTTCCAGGTTGCTTGAGAAGTTCAAAATGTCATCCAAAAAGTTGTCACTTTTGTTAGATTTGGTGGTTGTTCAATTGCCATAAAGTTTGTCTTGGATGTTGTCTTTTCTTTTAAGTTGGTTGAAGTGGATGTTGTTGACATTACCTCTTTTTCTCTTCCATTTTTAGATTCTTTTGTTATGATCATGTATTCCCCCATGGATGTAGAAATGAGATCAAAGGTTTTCGAAGCTTCTTCCAATAACTTTGTGGCTTCTTCAATTTTCTTTTGTCTTTCTATATCATTTTTCATGGTACTAATCATAGCACATGTAACCTTTTTGTTTTGAGGAGTAGAAGGTGACTTGTCATAAACTCCTAACATTTGCTTCAAGGCTTGACCCATATCAAGCAATTTAGGATGCTTCAAAGTGAGGTTGATTTTTGGTTTGCACTTGATAGTCTTGATGTTTTCATGCACCACGAGACCTTCCCTATTAGGAGAGTTTCTAGGAGAACTACAAACTATATTTTCATGAAATTCAATGTTTGGTTCTTCAATATTGACTTCATCACAAGTAAGGGCATGATCCATGGTTGGATTTTCTTGATTGGCAATGATGGTGTTTCTTTGTTTAGTAATGTTTTCCATGTGAATCTCATCGATGGGACCTTGTACCATCATAATAACTTCTTTACCAATAGGAGAGATATTAGGAGAGGGGGAAATTTGATTGTTGTCCATAATGTCATCCTTTTTCTCTAAGGTGTCATTCTCTTCTGCCATAATATTTACCCTAGAAGGAGAGATTTTAGGAAAGTGACAAAAAATAGGCTCATCACATTCCATGGTTGGATTTGATAAAGTGGCTTCATCACTCATAGGAGAGGCATCAAGAGTAGGATAACTAGGAATTTCATGTTTACCAATGATTGAACTTTTTGTTCAAATAGGTCTTCCCAAATGGTAGGGGCATTGGGAAAAGGAGGAATAAGACTCTCATGAGTCTCAATAAGGATATATTCTAACACTAAACTATCTTCTTTATGTCTAGAGAAGATATTAGGAGAAGGAAAGGTTTGATTGTCATGATTATCTATATTTGCATAATGTATTCTTGAGCAGGAGAGGTAGGATTTTCATAGCTCTCAAATATCAACATATCCTCCACACAAATGTGTTTTTCATGATCATTCACAATTGTATCCTTATTCACTAAAGCATTGTCACAAGTAGGGGAGGTGTTGGAGTAGTGGCCATGATCTCAATTTTGTGTGTCATAGTGTCTTTCCAAGCGGGAGGAGGAGGAAGACAAGCAAGACTTTCATGATCTTCAATGATTGTATCCTGCTTCACCAAGATACTTTCGTCACAAATGGGAGAGATATTAGGAGAAGAACAATTATGATTATCATTATTATTGATGCTTGCATCCTTTTGTGTCAAATCTTTAGTGGATGATCCCAGTGAGAGGAAATCCTTAAGGGCTTCATCTAACATATCTAAGTCATCACTACTAAAGGGCTTGGACGATATGCTTTTTCTAAATTGAATCATTTTTTGAATTGTTTATTTTAATGTTCTTAGTTTTTAGTTTTCATTTTCTAATGAATTTAATCTAAATGAACTAGGAAGTAATGCTGAGAATGAAAATTGCAAAAGTTTAATGCTATCTATAATTTCCATGAATGTAAACAATGCTTATTTCTAATGATTTAAATTTAATAGAAGCTATAAAAACTTAAAATGCAATGTAAAGAAAGCATGAAATGCAACCTTTTAGATTTTGCATAAGGTAATGTACTGATCATATTATGCAATGATCTGAAAATGAAATGTTGTGAGTGCACAATTGAAATTAAGCCATGCATGAAATGAGCCAAATTAGGCTAGATTTAGTGAAATACATGTAATAGGAACTTAACCAACTGATACAGATAGTTAATGAAAGTAAACAAAAGTGCAAAAATAGGGTTTTAAGTGCCATAATTGGTAGTTTTAGCGGTGCAAAGGGACTAATTCACTGAAGGTGGCGAATGAGTCCCAGTAGATAATTTTTTTCAAAATTTTTAGATTTTTTTTATTAATTTTTAATGTTTTTTGTGCTGTATAATGCAGGCCTAAGATGCGAATGTAGAATTTATGAAATTTTTAATGATTTGAGATGTAAAAATGCAACCTATATGCACTTTCACTAATGCAAAATTTGAAACCCTAGAATGCAACTTAACTAATGCAAAATGCAATGCAATGTTAATGCAATATCTTTCTAGCATGATGAAGGTCTCCAAATCATACAAGAAGGTATTTGAAAAGTAGTTTCACCAAAATTAACCAAAGACTTTTTGGCAATGTGGGGCTCTCTTACACTTCTAGGGTTTTGCACCTAAAAGGAGAGAGGTACCAAAAACCTTAATGGATCACTCAAGAATAAGCCCTTGAGATTCCAATGCAAGTGAGATTGAAATCCATCAAAGGGGAATGTCCTAGATGCTGAAAATTGATAAAAGAGATT
>VDFB02044022.1:0-146134 GCA_007258455.2 Sequoia sempervirens
TTGCTTGATACTCCATTCTAATATCTTTCATAATGGCACATAAATCTCGGTATAAGTGAGGTAAAATATTTGATAGTGGTAACAAAAATTCACCAATGATCAATCTACAACAAAAAATAATTTGTTCATATAAAGAATATTAATGGTACATATTTCATCCTTTATTTACTAGTGATGAACTAGCAACAATTAAAATAGATGAAAAAAGATGACATATATGACATACCTTAACATCCGTGAGATTGCTATGTTTGATAAACCATTCATAACCTTCAAGTTCAACAACAACAATATAGTAGAGAGAAGAGTTGTTTCAGAGCCTTCATAAAGGGGCTCGTATGCCTTATCAAGTATAGGTAAATCATGAACATCATCAAAGTCATCTTGATCGTCATGATCAGCTTTGCCACTAAATGTAATGGATCAATGTATTCATTACCATCATCTTCAAGCTGTTTCTAAGCATGATCATCTTCTTCCATAGGATCGTGCTTCATCTTCAATATTCTGACTCCATGTTTGGTCACTTGCAAAACCACATTCTCCAGGGCGTGATAATCCATATCTTGTGCCCTAGGGTGCCTCACCTTTATAATAATGATCAACACAAATAAACCATGATCATGATCAAGTGATTTTTTATATATATAGAAATGTTAAAACGATATAAAAATTTACAAATTCAATCAATATAAAGACATATAATGAACAACTTACCAATGGGCGATAATCATGCCCCCCTTCAATGTGACCATGCTGCCTACAATGTTTCTCAACTGTTGTGATTAAAAGTCTTCTCATCTTTAAGCCCTTGCAATTATTGCAAGGACAATAACATTTCCCATCACCCTTTCTTTTCAATCTAGCCCACAATTTATTAAGTGTCTCTTCATTTTGTTCTAGACCAATATTATCTGACATGATTTTTCTTTACCAAGCTTGACTATTTAGATCTTCAAAAAATAGCAAACTCACACTCCAATAATTTTTTATTCCTTAGAAAGGTAACATAATCTAATAGTGCGATATTTTACACCAAAAATTTGGCATGCAACCACCTGCAAAGAGAAGATAGTCGAGAGTTAATGACCCAAAAACCTTTACAATGCTAATTCCAAAACTTATTAAATTCTGATTTTACTATGATTTCCAACTGTTAAGACTCCTACAATCAAAATATTGAACTTGATCACAAAATTACTACAACAATGGAGGTAGCGAGCTAGTAAGAGCAAGTGACCCATTCCTAAGGAGCAACAAGTCGGAATCATCATTGATAATGTCAATACAGATTTATCCTTTTAGTTAAAGATGCAATGTGTCACTTCTTATGATGAACTTATCCCTAGGGCCCTCAACATTGAGAGAGCCCTAATAAAAAACAACAGAAGCATTGGTAAGAGCATGATTAAGGTACAAACCCTAGGCCTCCGTAGAAACATAAACAATAACTATAGCGGATTAGTGAGGTTGCAATACCAGAAAGATTGAGACATTGTAGGTAATAACAAAATCTTGCAATCTAAAGATTGTAGCCAATAACAAGCACACTATGTATCTTAGTGACATTTTTAAATGCAATCTATGGTAAGAAGAATGACAGTCACTTGAGATGTGACAATCAAAAAGCAGACTAAGCGGTGACAAGATAATAGAAGCTCAAACCTTATAGTAAAGTGGAAGTTTTAGCAGGTGGAGTTCCTTACCCTCTCTTTACGATCTTAAGGGTTTTCAAATTCTTCCAGTGTGAATTGTTAGGCAAAGACAAAATCTGTCCAGGGAATGGTATCCAAATTAAATGCCAGTGGTAATCATAGGTTCAATGTTTCTTCTTAGCCATTAATATGTTTCTTCTGCTTAGCCATTAATATTGTGTATAATGGAGGTAGTGGATTGCATGTTTGAGCAGTGTTTTGAGACACCAAAGATGGGAAAATAGTGAATAATACCTGTGGCTATGAAGTAGTGTCAATAAGGTTGAAGGATCTTAAGAACTACAATACCATGAAACAATGAGTCCCCTATAGTAAGTAGGCAGTCTATAGGGCATAGTTTGATTTTATAGAAGGATGCTCATGAAAGGAATCTTTCAAGTGATAGTGAGTGAGCTTGTTTGAGATTGCAGGCTGAGGGTGCAATACCCAGTCTTAAAGGAAGTTAGCAAAGCAATAAATGTGCAAGAAAATTGAATCGTACACAACAAACAATTCACAATGTTATCTTCCATAATGCCTTGAGTTTGAAGACAAAAATCTCATTGTATCTTCATGATGAAAGTGGTGACCTTAATGGTCAATCACTGGCAACCATGATTTTAAAACATGCTATTGTGCTTATGGAGGCAACATTTTAAGCAAGGCAGTGAGTGGTGGTTTGGAACAATGGCAGGTATGAAGGACTTGCTTTATATGCATACTATGCAGTCTAGCTTAAGACAATGTTCTTAGAAGAGATTGAAGGTGGATTATGGAAATCAAGGGTTACCATGAAAAGGATTAAAGCAAAGACTAAGATCTATTTAAAAGCCACGGTCATGAAGATATTAAAGATGTCACATGCAAAAACCTAGTAGCTGGAGTAATGAATATAGTGCCAAAGAAGGATAGTGTCTTTGGGGAAGATTTAGGAGATCTCCACATTATCTAATTACAGAATACATCATTTTTTTTTTAATTAAAAGAAATCATTCTAAACCCTATATAGGATACATTGATACTTCAAAAGCCTCTTAAGGAATTTGAGATTATGCAAATATATGTCAAGTAACATTCATAAGGTTTAGAAAATCTTGATCACTCTCTAGAATAGCCCATTAAACATGGGTTGTGCTTGAATGCACTACATAATTGATATAACACAACCACTCTGCATATCAACCAGAGTTATAGGCTCTTTATTGCAGCAAGAGGTAATCACTCTTCGATCATGCTATAATTACATCCTAACCTGTTAAACTTGAGACAACCTGAATGCACCCAATGATGATTGACACCTACATTATACAACCTGAATTAACTACATTATATGAGTGCCTCCATTTCTATCACAACATAGCCACATTAAACTTGGGTCACACATGAATGCATCATGTATTTGTTATAGCACAACTGTGCCACATGACCAATAGAGTTATGGATCACATAACTATAGTCACAAGAATTTGTTCCTTGGTTGTGATCTTATGGTGATTCCACACAACAAAATCTGGACATGAAATTCTCAAAACCTTAACCTCTAAAAATGAAATCTGATGAGATGTTGCTTTAAAATATGATTTTCAAACCTAGAACTACAAATATGACTTCACAACTGAATTCTGCAAAAGACAATGACTACCCTCAACTGATGATATCTTCTTGATTTTTTTCTGATTTTTCCCAAGAAAATCATCCTTAGTTCTCCACAAACTATCTCAAGTAGAGAAAAACATTGTCACAATAAATCAGGCGCAAACTCACTTTTCTTTATGTCGGCCACAATTTGATTCTTTTTAATTTTTCATGTTTGTCGAAAATTCGATGAAAATAATAGCCGACATTTTGACAAACCCCAGGTTCGTCGAAATTTCGAAGAACATTAGGGATAAACTTTCAAAAAATTGGAAATTACACATCAAAATTTACAAGCACCTGACGAACATCAAATTTTACATATTTCGTCAAACAATTTCTTCGTATTTTGTAGTCAAATGTATTAGTAAGTTGATTTCGAGCTCGAACTTCACCATTTTCCTATTGATTTCCCTCTGAAAATAGATGGTAAGCTTTCTCCTCTAAAATTTGAATCTTATCATCTCCATTTTGAGCATCTTGAAAGGAATTTCTGAGGTATTTTTGAGCTTCAAGCTGCCGCCATTGTGGTTATTTCCTCACACATTTGCTTCTACATTTTCTGTTGATGATATGCTCGGCCTTTGGCAACATGGGAGACTAGTTTTTTGAGCTTTTGAAGGAAAAACATCGAAGATACCTGCGGGTTTGGTGGGATTTAAGCACATAAATAATGACTTCAAGGTAATCCAACCACCATTCGAGTTCCTTCATCTCTCCTCTTCGTTGTTGAAAAACTCACAAAGAGCAAAAGAATGATAATAAATGTTTTCTTTTATGGAAGAAAACTTGGAAATTCATCTGCATCTTCTTTATTGTAGGTCACAACCTCTCCTTGCACTTCTTCTTTTCGGTTGAATGGAAACTTATGGGCTCAACCCACAATGTGCAAATAGTACTATTGTTGAATGAAAATTCTTTAAAATGTGAGTTCTCCATTTTATGGGCTTTAAGAACCCCTCTCAGCCGCGGACCTATAGATCTTCATGTCACTGTTTTGAAAACATTTAGCTGCTCAATGGTTTGAGCCCTTGTTGTTTCCCTTGTATTTGTATTTCTGGAAAGAACATTAGACACGATGTTTTTTCATTCACCTGAAAACCTTGATTTGACATGGCATTAATTCACATGGCATAGATACATGACTTCACCTCACTCTCCTATTCCTATTGTAGCTTCATTAGAATATACATCTTTACTCCAACTTGAAGCCTCTTTAAAGATGCAAGTTGATTATGTATTCAAGTGTCACTCTATATATTATTGCATTGCTTCCTTGAAACTATTCCTGTAGCAAAAGGTTGCATCCTGTAGCTCCAAACTTGATAGGAACTAAAGTCTCTGTTCTACTCTTTATGCATTTTTACAATCAAATGAAACAATTGTAAATGACATTAACCTTCAATCTTGCACAGAAGAATGAAACATGTAAACTTCACCATGATGTTGTTGAAGGTGTTCAAACCTCTTTCAATTTGCAGTTTTGATTGTGAATCTCTCATGTATGCATGTTCACTATCTTAAAAGAAATGAAATACTAGTTGCATTGAGGTAGCTCAAAACAACATCAATATCATGAGCAAAACATATGTGGCAACAAGAATGTATTTCAAAACTAGAAGCATTAAATTCCTTTGATGCATTTCATTTATCTTTGAATTCAATTGAGCTCTTGTTTACTCATAATCCTCATTTCATTGCTTCTAGATTTGATTGTTATGAGCAGCCAATGGTCTTGATTGTTTTGATAGCTGAAATATGTTTCACTCCTTCATGACTAGCTCATATGAGCACGATGATTGTATTTCTTTACTTTCAGCCCCATTTTTATTCAAGGGGTAGCATTTTGGGCTCAACCCTTGTGGGAGCCCATTTTACTCCACATGTTGTTATGTATTCAGGAATTGAACTGCTACATGACTTGTTCTATACCTGCACAGGAAGCAAACAATGTTAGATAAAAACAATATGTTATTATGATGTTTCCTCCTTGGCTTATGTCACACTTCTTGTTCTTGCAACTTTAGTTGTTTCAATGCATCATCATCAACATTCTATATTATTGTTGGTGATTCATATAGGAATGTTCATAATTGGAGCTGTAACAGCTTTTTACATCTCTTACAGGTCAATCGGGAGCTTGGGGACGAAGGATGGTGCACCATTCCAGAATCAACTGAAGATAGCGGGAAATGATGATTATGTTCTTTCTTATGTGTCTTTCTTTTCTTAAATCTTCAGTAGTGTAGAATGTTCCTCATGATCCATTGTTTAGCTGCTCCCACGGCTTGTGTGGGACACTTAACTTCTCGTTTCACTTTCATTGAAAAGAAATGTAGCAATTGCAATCTTGTATAATTCATATGGTATCTCTTGCAAAGAATTAAATATGTAAGTATATGAATCATTCCAAAATGAATATAAACCATACTTGTATCTCCTTTATATTGTCATCACTGAATGGAAAATTGAAACTCTTAAATACCTTGCACTTCAAACTAGATTGTGTACTTTGACTTCAAAATATGCAATGTTTGAATGTAAAATTAATTGAAACTTTCACCTTTAAATGAATCAAAGTTAAGCAGCTCTTTCAATTTGAGTTGTGGTGAAAATTTGACAACAGGTAGCAAGAAAGACTATGAAGAGCAACTTCCAACCCTACACACTAGTCAGGGTCTAAAACATGCTAATAACTAACCACAAACCACTCCACCAGAGGCAACCCAAAGACCTCCACCATCAAGCACCAAGAATAAGGGCACCACCAAAACAAAAGAAAACAGAGCGAGCCAAGTAAGGAAAGAGGAACCTTTGTAGGGAAGAAATAGGGTGAAGGTCAAACCAAAAAGCACAACCACACCTCTAATACGTCGGTCAGATTCCAAAGTAAGCCATAACCCTAAGCCACATCCTGTAAAGAAATAGAGCCTCACAAGACACACCCACTCCCAACACACAACAACTAGAAACGACATCAACCTAGCCGCCAACACCCAAGCCACAACTAGTCACAGCCCAGTCCCCAATGCCCAAACCTCAGCCATTCATAGCCCAGGTGCCAACGCCCAACCCTCAGCATCATCCTCATCGTCAAAATCTGAGCCAATTAGAGTGATCCAAGTATGGCAAGAGGAACCCTTATAGGGAAGAAACATGATGAAGGCCAAACCAGAAAACACAACCACACCTCTAACATGTTTATTAGATTCCAAAGTAAGACATAACCCTGAGCCACATCCTATGAAGAACCTGAGCCTCACAAGACCCACCCTCTCCCAACACACAACAACCAAAAATGACCACAACCCAGCCACCAACGCCCAAACCATAACCAGCTGCAACCTAGCCCCCAATGCCCAAACCTCAACCAGTCGTAGCCCATCCGCCAACGCCCAACCCTCAACAATATCCTCATCGTCGGTATCTAAGCCATCTCACCATCTACATTAGAGGATTTCAAACTCCCTAAACGACTTCTATTCCCGCCTCCTCCTTCGCGAGCCATTGTGCTTATTAATTTATAGTTATTAACATATATTATTATATTATATAATTTGTTAGTTACATTATATAATATATTTATAACATCAATTATATTATTATAATAAATTTCAGTTATTTACATTGTATAATTTATTATATTTAATTTATTTTATGTGATTATTTTATGATTGTATTATTATAATAGGTTCGTATTTTTATAGTACATTATTATGTTTCTAGATAATATTATTATTTATATATTTTTTTTATAATATTTTCAATATTATAATTATTTTATTAATGTTGTAAGTATTGTATTATAATTAAATTTAATTTATAATATCATATTCTAGTATATATATTTTTATTATATATTTGTAATCTTCTTATGATTGTTTTATAATATTTATAAGACTATTATTATGTTATGTTTTATATTTTAGAATAAATATGTTATTGTACTTTTTAGTATTTTTTATAGTACTTTATTTCTTTAAATTATTAATATAATATTGTAATATATGAAAATGAGTATTTATTAGAAGTTGTATAATTTTAAAATTATATATATATATATATATATTCACTTATATTTATGATTAGGGTTTAATTAGATTAAGTATTATATTCTTCTAATATTCTATTACTATTATTTTTATATGTTTATTATAATATTTTGAATTTTTATTAATATATTATTGTTATTATTAATATAAATTAGGACTAGCTTAAAGATTAGTATTATATTATTATTAATATTAAATTATTATATTATATAACTCTTTTCTTTTCTTTTTGAAAAAAGTGGCAGAGCCACAAAGTACTATTACAGAAAGAAAGAGTACATAGAAGGCTATGGAATTGATAGAGCAAAATTTTCCATAGAAACTGATATAGGGGAGAGGAGTCAGAACGTGTGCACCGAAATTTCGACGGTCCATGTGGCGTGCCACGTGGATGATTTTTTTTTTTTTTGCAAAAACCTATTACGAATAAATCCACAATTAATAGTAAAAAAATATTTTATTTTTAATTTTTTTAATTTTCCACGTCAGACGATGAAATTTGTCCACCAGAATTTTAAATCCCCAAAAAGACCACTCGACCGATACGTAGGCACCTCAACTACCACTTCCTATGTGGCATGACATTCGAAGTTGATAGCCTTGCCATGTCTACTTCTCTCACTCAGCCACCCTAATATTCCATTGTGTCACATTTATCACTAGCCACCCCTTGTTATACTTCTCATCTATTGTGTTTAATTCACGTCACTTCTCCTTAGCTCCACGCCACTCCACATTTTTTTCAAGCCAACCTGCATTCAATGCTCCCAGTGCCTCACTCTTCTCGCCATCTTTACAACCTTTCATTCTATCAAGTTCTCATTTTTTCTTCACTTGCACGCCACTATGTGCTCGGTTCGTCATCTGCAAGTTTCAAACAACAACCACAACTTGCGACGCTCAAACTTTGATTAGTATATGGGTAGACACCAATTGGTGAATGTTACTAGCAGCTCCACTTCTGCCATGCAAGAATCGAATGGGTTCCTCGCTTCCATGAAGGTAACCACCATTTTTGAGGTTGGTGTCATTGATTTTTCAATCAAAACTAGTCATTTTCCTCACGGCTATTTGCAGGTGAAGCCACGTGAATGGTTTTGCGTGCTCGAGATTCAGCTGTTGTGCACCTGCATTGAGTCGTTTGACCCAAGTAAGCTTGCTCACTAAGGCTCGCCATTTTTCGGTATTTTTAGTTTTCTTTGCATTTTGCATTTGTTTTATTCGACTTTTGGTATTGTAGAAATCACTTTTTCAGGTTGAAGTATCATGTTTATGAACACTGCCCAATTTTTGTTCATAAACAAACTAATTTTTTGGAAATTAATCTTCTATACAAGCATCGCTCTCTTGCATGGGGTTTATTTTTTTTATTTTAAACATAGATAATAATATTATTGGTTGTTTCTGTGCCATAGAAAAATTTGGGGTTGTTTTCTTCTTTCATTAACGTAAGAAATAATATTGTTCGTTGTTTCGGTGCCATAGATGAAGCTGTATTAATTTTTTTCCTTTATGTGTTCATAGGGCTTATATTGCAAATATTACAGTCATATTTTGGCATTTCTCTTTCATTAGGGTTTATTTTACAAATATTACAGCCATAGTTTACCATTTCTATTTTCCTAGGGTTTATTTTGCAAATATTACAATCATAGTTTACCATTTTTGTTTCATAGGTTATGCATTATCATATACTCTGGTTATCTTATTCTTTCTCATAGGTTATGCATTATCATTGACTCTAGTTATCCTATTCTCATAGGTTTTGCATTATCATTGACTTTTCTTATCATATTCTCATAGGTTCTACATTATCATTGACTCTACTTATTGTATTCTCATAGGTTTTGCATTATCATTGACTCTGCGTATCATATTCTCATAGGTTCTGCATTATCATTCTCTTAGGGTGAGTTCTCAGTTTCATAAACCAAATAAATTAATGTGGGTTAATCTTTTTTTAGGTTTTGCTTCATCTATTCAGTGACTTTAAAAATGTATGTTGTTTATGTGGCATAGATAAATTTGTGGGTGTTATTTTTGATGGGTTCTGCTCCATCAATTCAGTCATATACATATGTGATAATTGTTAAACTCTTACAATTTTCCATTCGTAAGCTTTATATTGTTCTTCATTACAACCATTACAGTCATGGGTTAATGTTAGTGTTTTGATTAATGTTATTCAGTACCATTTGTAGGTGCCATTGATAAAATTGGGGGTGTTAGGTTTTTCATAGGTGCTGCTCCATTCATTCAGTAATGCTATTTTGTTTAGGTTCCATTGATTAATTTGGGTGTGTTATGTTTCACAATGGTTAGGATTCATCAATTCAGTCATGCAATTATTGGAGCTATTTTTTTTGCATTACAAATATTTGGGGGTCTTCTTTTTTTCATAGGTTTTGCTTGATTAGGTACCATAGATAATTTTGGGGGTGTTACCTTGTTTGTAAGTTTGACTTCATCATGGTTAGTCATCATCTATTCTACCAGTTTCACGTGCCATTTGGAATTTTTTGGGTGCTTTGTTTTTCATAGGTTTTGTTTCATCAATTCAGTCACCAACTATGTAGCCTTTTTTTGGTGCCATTGATAAATATGGGGGTGTTAGGCTTATCATATGTGTTGCTTCATTAAATTTGTAATGCAAATGTTTGTATCTTTTTTTAGGTGTCATTGATTATTTTGGGGGTGCTATCTTTTGCATAGGTTATGTTTCATCATTTCAGTCATCCAATTATTATAGCTTCTTTTCGTGCCTTCGATGGGGGTGTTCTATTTTTGTTAGGTTCTACATCATCAATTTAGTCATGCATATATTGTAGCTTTTTTAGGTACCATAGATAATTTTGGGGGTCTTCTCTTTTTTGTAAGCTCCACTTCATCAATTCAGACATCATCTATTCTACAATTGAATAATTTCCCACGGTGGTACACCGGTCCTCCACAAGTTAGGAAAAAACTCTTGCATAAAAAGCATGATGATATCAAACAAATATCAAATATTAAATGCACGTTTAATTATTTATATATATGTATATGCATATGTATAGACATATACATAGACATATGTATATGTATATCAGATATTAAATGCACACATAATTTTATATACTTTGAAACAAAACAATTACACATTGGCAACCAAACATGATGAAGTGTATCCAACTTGTATATGCTTAAGGTCTTTGCATCTTCTTTATATATATGCATATGTATAGACATATACATATACATATGCATATGTATATGTGTATATATATGTATATGTATATGTATATGTGTATATACATATACATATACATATACATATACTACTTTCATGACATCCCGCATATTTTTTGAGCCAACCTACATTCAATGCTCCTAGTGCCTCGCACACTTTGTCAACTTTAGAGCATTTCATTCTAGCAACTTTTCGTTTATTCTTCACAATGATGGCAATGTATGTGTATGTGTATGTGTATCTATATGTGTAATCTGTATGTCTATGTGTACGTCTATGTGTACGTCTATGTGTGCATGTACGTGTACATTTAAGTGTATGTGTCTTTGTATGTGTATGTGTATGTGTATGTGTATGTGTATGTGTATGTGTATGTGTATGTGTATGTGTATGTGTATGTGTATGTGTATGTGTATGTTTATGTGTATGTGTATGTGTATGTGTACATGTATGTGTATGTGTATGTGTGTGTCTGTGTGTATGTATATGTATATGTAAATGTGTATGTGTAAATGTGCATGTGTATATGTAAATGTGTATAGATGTGTGAAGAGGTCTTAAGTGGACTACCTTGCCACATCTAATTCTCTCACTCAGCCACCCTAACACTCCATTGTGTCACATTAATCACTCACTGCCCCTTGCTATACTTCTCTATAGTCATGTTTAATTTACTTATGGCTATGTATATGTATATGTGTATGTGTATGATTAATTTGTGGGTGCCCTCTTCTTTATATGATGTGCACCTGAACTCATATTGGGAGCCTGTCACACCAATGCAGGCCTCACTTTCACATTAATCATAACTACACAACGTAAACAAGGTGCCAAGTCAACACAATTCAAACGCATCCAACCCATCTTTTTCTGACTAGCGAACCCATTACAACCATGTTTCCCACCATAGCATAACCAAACCAACAAGAAAATGCATCCACCTATCTCATCAAACATGACACCTACAACACATATCAACATGAGGTTGTCCCATCTCGCCAAGCAGGGTGTACACGTAGTTGTGGAAAACTCCAAAATCCCATCTATGTCCATTTTTACAAGCAGTAAGGCAACCATTATTAAAAAAAACAATTATGCAAACAATTGCAAAAAATACACCAAACTAATCAACTGAATAATTAATGGCCGAAATCAATTAGATTCACCAAACAACCATCAATCATATTCAAATAATTCTGAATTCAAATAGACATGAAAACCTTCAAGTATTCACATTCAGGGGTGTTCTCTTTTCAATAGGTTCTGGTACATCAATTCACTCATCCAACTAGTGTAGCTTTTTTAGGTGTCATTAAGTAATTTGGGGGTGTTATCTTTTTAATAGGTTATGCTACATCATTTCACTCATGCAACTCCCCTAGATTTCTTATTTTCCATTGATTAATTTGGGGATTTTCTCATTTTTAAAGGTTTTGCTTCATCAATTCACCCCTGCATAGGTTATTATACATCAATTCACTCATTATTAATTTTTAGGTGCCATTTATTAATTTGGGGGTGTTCTCATTTGGATAGGTTATTATACATCAATTCACTCATGTAACTATTGTAGCTTTCTTATTTGCCATTGATTAATTTGTGGTGTTCTATTTTGCATAGCTTTTGATACATCAATTCACTCATGCAACTATTGTAGCTTTCTTAGGTGTCTTAAATAGATTTGGGGGTACTATCTTTTGCATAGGTTTCACTACATCAATTCACTCATGCAACTCTTGTAGCTTTAGTAAGTGTCATTGATTAATTTGGGGGGGTTCTCTTTTGCATAGGTGTTCTCTTTTTTTATAGGTTATGCTTCATCAATTCAGCCTTGCAACAATTATATCATTTTTAGGTGCCTTTGATGAATTGCAAGGGTGTTCCCTTTTTTAGGTGCCTTTGATTAATTTGGGGGTGTTATCTTTTTAATAGGTTATGCTACATCAATTCAATCATCCAACTATTGTAGCTTTCTTAGGTGTCATTGATACATTTGGGGGTGTTTTTTGTTTTATAGGTTATGCTTCATCAATTCATCCCTACAATAATTGTATCATTTTTAGTTGCCTTTGATGAATTGCAAGGGTGTTCCCTTTTTTAGGTGTCTTTGAATAATTTGGGGGTGTTATCTTTTTAATAGGTTTTGCTACATCATTTCAATCATGCAACTATTGTAGCTTTCTCAGGTTTCATTGATACATTTGGGGGTGTTGTCTTTTTTATAGGTATGCTTCATCAATTCAGCCCTACAACAATTGTATCATTTTTAGGTGCCTTTGATGAATTGCAAGGGTATTCCCTTTTTAGATGTCTTTGATTAATTTTGGGGTGTTATCTTTTTAATAGGTTCTGCTACATCATTTCAATCATGCAACTATTGTCGCTTTCTTATGTGCCATTGATACATTTGGGGGTGTTGTATTTTTTATAGGTTATGCTTCATCAATTCAGCCTTGCAAAAATTGTATCATTTTTAGGTGCCTTTGATGAATTGCAAGGGTTTTCCATTTTTTAGGTGCCTTTGATTAATTTGGGGGTGTTATCTTTTCAATAGGTTCTACTACATCATTTCAATCATGCAACTATTGTAGCTTTCTTAGGTGCCATTGATACATTTGGGGGTGTTGTCTTTTTTATAGGTTATGCTTCATCAATTCAGCCTTGCAACAATTGTATCATTTTTAGGTGCCTTTGATGAATTGCATGGGTGTTCCCTTTTTTAGGTGCCTTCTCTTTCACATTGTCTATTTGTATATGTATTTGAATCACTTAGGGGACTTGGTTTTGTGAAGGCTTTCAATGGTTCCCTATGCACCACTTCACAATTCAAATGGAATTGTGGACAAGTGCAACATAGGTTTCCATCAAAAGAGCATTCATAAAATCAAGTCTCCCTAATTCATTACTAAATACAACAATATACATGACTCTATAGGGGAGAGGAACCGAAACGTGCGCATCCAATTTTCTACAGTCTACATTAACAAAACAACAATATTTATATGACTGAATTGATGAAGCAAAACCTATATGTATGTTTGTATGTGTATGTGTTATGTATACGTATATGTGGTATGTGTGGTGTATATATATATATATATATATATATATATGTATATATATATATATATATATATATATATATATATATATATATATATATATATATATGTATATGTATGTATATGTATATGTATATGTATGAATTGCTTACATGTATAACCTATGGAAAAGAGAACCTCAAATTTATCTATGGCATTGAAAAAACCAACAATATTATTTGTTACTGAAATGAAAATTTGTAGCATTGCTTACATGCATTCATTTGAAAAATAGAACACCCCCAAATTTATCTATGGCACGAAAACAACAATGTTATGTATATGTATATGTGTATGTGTATGTGTATGTGTATGTGTATGTGTATGTGTATATATATGTATATGTATATATTTATGTATATTTGTATATACATGTATATATATACATATACATAAATGTATATGTATGTGCATATGTATATAAAATTTCTTGCATGCAAAACCTATGAAAAAGAGAACAACCCCAAGTTTATGAATGGCAGTGAAACAACCAACAATATTGTTTGTTACTAAAATGAAAAATTGCAGCATTGCTTACATGCATTCATTTGCATGACTGAATTGAATTACAATAGAAAAATAGATATGCATTCATTTACATTGAATTGAAGATGAAGCAACACCTACGAAAAAGATAACACCCCCAAATTAATCAATGGCACCTAAAAAAGATACAATAGTTGCATGATTGAATTGAAGAGCAATAAAAAAATAGATATGTGTACATATATGTATATGTATATATGTACATATATTTATATGTATATATGTACATATATGTATATGTATATATGTACATATATGTATATGTATATATGTATGTCTATGTCTATGTGTATATATATATAATGTATATGTATATGTGTATGTGTATGTATATTTATATGTATATGTATATGTGTATGTGTATGTGTATGTGTATGTATATGTATATACATATGTATAAGTCTATGTATATGACTATGTATATACATATATGTAGGTATATGTATATACATATACATATACATATGCATAAAGATATACATTTATGTATATGTAACAATAGAACAAAGTTGCTTGTAACGTTCACCAACCAGCATCTATCCATCTCTTAACTGGAGTTTGAGTGTTGCAGGTTGTGGTTGTTGTTTGAAACTTGCAGACCACTAAACTAAGCATGTAATGGCATGCAAGCGAAGAATAAATGATAAGTTGCTAGATTGAAAGGCTCTAAAGTTGGCAAGTTGTGCAAGGAACTGGGAGCATTGAATGCAAGTTGGCTCAAAAAATATGTATATGTATATACATATAAATATACATATGTATATGTATACATATGTATATACATTTGTATATGTATATGTATATATATAGGTTGGCTGGAAAAAAATGTGGGGTAGGGTCGAGCTAAGAGGAAGTGACGTGCATTAAACACAATAGAGAAGTATAGCAAGGGGCGGCAAGTGATAAATGCGACATAGTGGAATGTTAGGGTGGTGGAGTGAGAGAAGTAGATGTGGCAAGGTTGCCAACTTCGGGCGTCGTTCCACATAGGAAGTGGCAGCCAAGGTGCCTACATATCGGTTGGGTGGTCTTTTTGGGGATTTGAAAATCCAGTGGACAAATTTTGTCATGCCACATGGCAAATTAAATTAAAAAAAATTGAAAATGACAAAATGTCAATGAAGAATCAAACATTGCAAATCAAAACAGTGACACATTGCAAATTACATACAACACACATTGCAATTTGATCATAATACATTGCAAATCAAAATAATAATGATGCATCTGTAATTATCGTAAATTTAAAACTATCAACGAATAAGCATACATTGCAAATCAAAACAATAACACACATTGAAAATTACATACAACACTTTTTGGAATCTGATCAAATTACTTTGTAAACCAAAACAATATCACTCAATCTGTACTTAAAACTATCCACAATTTTGGCACATTTGTAAATATCAAAACTTCTAAATTGTATGAAACTTGAATTGCATGTGAAAACCAAAAAAAAAGGTTGCATCTAGCTGTTGTTGTGGGGAAATGGATGTTGGTTGGTTGGGGTGCCACTTGCCATGTTCTCGTCCCCTTCCAGTTGATGAGGAGTGTTACATACATGAATGGGACTTGGAGTGAAAAATTGGGTGCAAGTGGCATGTGTTAGGGGTGATGGTGAACACATCTGTACATCCCGAGTGCTAATTTGATATGGATATTGAGTGCCCCTGAAGTCAGATTGGGAGAGACTTGAATAATTCATTGTTGTGGAGAACTGGGGGATATTAATGTTGAGAATATCACAGAAGACTCCATTACTTTGAGACAATGGATTAGAAGGGTTCCTTAACCGCCTCTCTCTTTGTAAATCCCTTTGTTCCTCCTAAATCTCTCTTTCCTTTCGGTCATGTTCCTTGTGAAGCCTCTCTTGCTCCTTTTTTGCATCTCTATCATTTTTGTCTTGTAATCTCTACTGCTCTTTTTCTTTTTGTGGTATCTCCTCAATTCTGGCATTCTCCTTCAACTTCGTTGCCATGATTTTTGCTGCCCTTTTCTCCTCGTTTTGTTGTCTCTTTCTTGCTTTTAGCTCCTCAAACTCTTTCTTCTGTTGCTCTTGCTCCATTAACAACCTCATGTAATCATTTTTTGTCAATAGTTGATACTATCTACTAATCCAAATTACACCAACTTTGGATTTCTTTTGACAGACAGTGTGCACAAGCAACTTGAGGAACTTGTTGATGTGCGGAACTGTTTGTGTTTGTTCTATCTCATCCAACTGTGTGGCTATGACCTCCTCCATTGCCTGTGATCCCTTTGCTACATATTCATTGCCTCGTAAATCTAAATTGCAAGAAGGAGCATAGTAATGCACAACTTGAGAAGGGTCAAATTTTGGTGGTGGTGATGGGAAAGTATAGGTATCTTGTTGTTCTGGGACTTCCATATCAATGCCCAAGTTCATTGCTCCCTAAACCAACCAGGATGGTTGGCTTGGTTGTGATGGAAATTCTAAACTCTCGCTGAATTGATCAATGAGGTTGTCCACCATGGGAGGGGTGTGTTCATCGGCCACCACTTGTGAAACTGATTTAGCCTGACAACTATGAGGTGAGTCCTATGTTTTTGTTGCAGTATGTAAATGTCCATCTGGAAGAGTGGATTGTAATACTACAAAATCATCGCTTGACAGACCAAGTCCAAAAAGGCTGAGAATTTTTTCAACTGCGTCAGTGTCCTCGCTGACCACAAATGTCTCACTGGGACGCATTTCATTCACAAGTGCATTAGGATTCAACAACCATATACCAGTCTGTTTAAACCCAGATTTGATGTTGTCAACTGTCAAAGATCTTTTCATTACTTTGTTGCCTAACATTACAAGTTCTCTCCTCCTCACTTCAATGTTTGCAAACCTTTAAAAAAAATCTACACGTTATGATTTGATGTAAGCTTTAAAAGTTGCAAATATACTCACATCCAATGGTTGTAGCTTATGTGATGTGTGTGATGGCAATGTTAACTAATCTACACCAATTTATCTTGCTTCCTGGATTGTTTTGAGTGCTACATGGCTTCCATGGCCATCAAAAATCAACAAGACCCTGTCGGTGGGTGAGACACTGCCTAGAACTAAGGTTTTGAAGTGGATCAACCAATCTATGAACAATTATTTGGTCATCCATGCATGGGGTTGGGCTGCCATGCACGCACCTGGTTCGCAGTCTATGATGTAATTACCAATGTTCGCACTCCCCTTGAACAAGTAGAATCCTGGAATGCTCTGCACGATAGCATTGACACAACATAGAATGGTTATCAATTCATGGCTCTTTCGGATAATGTAAGAGACATTCTTGCTACCTTTTCTTGTGAGCACCTTCATGGACCCATTTTTCCTACTTGGATGCTAGTTTCATCACAATTCCATATGTGATTAGGACCATATGGCATGGCTTCAAATTTTATAGAAAGTGTTTTGTAGAATGCAGCTACAACATCAACTCTAAGATTGAATTCCCTATCTTTGTCTAGGCCTTCAGCAGTTCTCAATTCAAGTTCAGGATGTCTGTGCTTGAAGCCTGTCCACGAGGACTTCCCCAGGAACCCATTGGTGAAAGGGTTTGGCCTATTTTGACATATTTGGGAAACCTCGGACTTAATATTGACTATCTCAATACCCTGACCAATATCAACCAATCACTTGCACCATTCCACAATAAGATGTTCTTCCTCTTCACTAAGGACTGCTAGCCATTTGGATGATGTGGTTGTTGGGATTTACCACTTTTTGGAAGCCCCTCTTATCGACATGTTGTTCTCTTCAACTTCATAGAGTTCCCTTTTCATGTCATTCAAAGACCACAACTTCTGTATTTGTTTTACCTTCTACGGTATTTTAGGTGTAGTAACCTCAATCTGCGGTATTTGAGGAGTAGAAAACTCCTCTACTTTTGCAACAAGATCTCTTTTAGGGGGCAATCAATCTCCTCATTTTTTCAAGGGAAACCTTTTTGTGGCTCTTTTCTTTTTTTGTTCCTAGTACGGGTCACCACTACATTACCCTTGGCCATCTGCACAGAATAAGTACAATCAAAACGGTGATGCTTGAACAGAAGAATAATTAGTTTGTAATGTAGAACATATCAGAATAAGATAACCAGAGTCAATGATAATGCAAAACCTATGAAACATAAATGCTAAAGTATGAAACACAAATTTTTTTAAAGTTATCTTTATATGTATGAAAAGAGTGATGCTTGAATAGAAGATTATTTAGTTTATGTATGTGTTATCTTTTTAGTCTATTGCATTTAAATTCAAAAATATTGTTAACAGTTTAGAGATTTACATTTAATCTGGAGTGAGTGACATAAGGAAATAGAGGAGTAAGCACAAAATTATAAACTATACAAGGGAGTTAGAGTATAAGAACATCTTATATCTCTTAAGCGTTTACAACATAAACATTCTCATGCACAACAAAGTGAAAACCACACTCACATTTTAACTATGACATAATATAAAGCTTACAAATGAAAAACAATAAGAGTTTAACAAATCTCACATATTTTGTCTTTGACAACTCATTGATAGGAATAAATCTTTGTGAATTGATGAAGCAAAACCTATGAAAAAGATGAAAAAAAAAACTAATAAAAAGAGAAACTCATAAATTAATGACTAGTATCAAAGAAAACCTTAGTGACTGATAATGTAGAACCTATGAGAATAAGATATCCAGAATGAATGATAATGCAGAAGCTATGAGAATAAGATAACTAGAGTGAATGATAATCAATATCTATGAGAATAAGATAAGCAAAGTGAATGATAATGTAGAACCTATGAAACAAAAATGGTAAACCATGACTGTAATATTTGCAATATAAACAATAATGCAGAATCTATGAGAATAAGATATGCAGAGTGTATGATAATGTAGAACATATGAAACAAAAATGCTAAACTATGACTAATATTCACAGTATAATGATAATGCAGAACCTATGAGATTGAGATAAGTAGAGTGAATGATAATGTGGAACCTATGAAATAGAAATGATAAATGATGACTATAATATTTGCAATATAAACCCTACTAAAACAAAAGGCTAAACTATGACTATAACATTTCCAATATAAACCCTAGGGAAATAGAAATGGTAAACTATGACTATAATATTTGTAGTATAAACCCTAGGGAAACCAAAATGGTAAACTATGACTATAATATTTTCAATATAAACCTTTGGGAAACAAAAATGGTAAATTGTGACTGTAATATTTGCAATATAAACCCTAGGGAAGACATATGCTAACATATGACTATAATATTTGAAATATAAACCCTAGGGAAAGCTTTAAATGGTAAATCGTGACTATAATATTTGCAATATAAACCCTAGGGAAATATAAATAAAAACCTGTGACTATAATATTTGCAATATAAACCCTAGGGAAGCATAAATAAATACCTATGACTATAATGGTTGTAGTGAAGATCAATATAAAGCTTATGAATGGAAAACAGTAATGGCTATAATGAGGAACAATATAAAGTTCACAAATGGAAAACTCTGAGAGGAATACCTGGAAAAATATGGATGTTGGTGCACTGGAATTTGAGCTGCAACCTCCCCTTGCTCTTAACTCGGTGAATTTTGTGCTTGTCACTCCTCCTTTTCTTATGTACTCACTGCAGAATAAGTGAATACTTGAAGGTTTTCACAGTTATTTGAATTGGGAATTGTTTGAATTTGATTGGTGCTTCTTTGGTGTGGTGAAATAAATTATTGTCCTCTTTTGAATTTGAATTGTAGTGATATGAATGGGAGATTTGATTGATTTCAACCATTAATTCTTGAGTTGACTGGTTTGGTGGATTGTTTGAAATTGTTTCCATATTTTTTTTGAATAATGGCGGCCTTATAGGACTTAAAAATGGATGCAGGTGGGATATTTGTCTTCGGCTCTAGTACGTGCGCACCCTACTTGGTGAGATGGGATAGATTGATGTTGATACGTGTTGTAGGTCTCATGGTTGAGGGAACAAGTGAATGCATTTGCGTATTGGTTTGGTTATGCTATGATGGGAAACATGGTTGTAATGGGTTTGAATTGTGTTGACTTGGCACCTTGTTTATGTTGTGTAGTTGTGATTAATGTGAAAGTGACGCCTGCATTGGTGCAACAGTTGGGTTTACCAGTTTATGGGGAAGGGTACAAAAATTAATGTTTGGGTTGTTTAATTTCCATGTTAGAATGCTACTTGTGTTATGTTAGATACAAGTTGGATACACTTCATCATGTTTGGCTGCCAGCGTGTACTTATTTTGTTTCCAAATTAATATGATTACATGTGCATTTTAAATCCGATTTATGTTTGATGTCATCGTCCCTATTTATAGAGGATTTTTTTTAATTTTTTGAGGACCAACGTATATGTGCGGGCCCCAACGAGTGCATGTTCCATTGCATGTTAGGGCCCCTGCCTATGTATCATCCCCTCTCCCCTAGCCAAATAAAAAACCATGGGTAAAATAGTAAGAGCACCCGTTCATTGAGAAAGAACCCTAACCCCATAGATGGGTTAACAACAATTACAATATAATTGTAAAGAAAACAAGGAAGAAGCATCAAACAATATGACTGTATGAGAGAAAAGCGCTCCAATTTGAGCAAACTAAAGCCAAGTCGAAAGAAACACCTTCGTGAAGCATGTATAAAGATTGGGAATTGAGCTATAGCAAACAAAAATGACATCATGAGCTGAGAGTTGAGCAATGGTGATGAGCTACGACAATGGAAAAAGCTCAGGTGTCATATAGAACCTGCACCACAAAATCACACTAAGTAGAGCCAATACAAAAAATCCACAACTCTTTTGGAAGTTCCAAGAAAAATGAAGTAGAAGAGATACAAAAACCAGATTTATGAATAAATCCCACTTTCCTCTGAAGACTCCAAATTTGTAGGAAAAGGAAAAAATGGTGTGGAATGGGGTTCCACCAAAGCATGACGAATCAGAAATTACACTGCATCAAAGAGGTTTAGAAGCATGTTTGAAATTGTATGGCCCAATCTAGGCTTGAAACCATGCAAATTTATGATGAAATCATAAGAATAATCATCAAGCAATCCATGAGCCATCGAACTCAAGAGATCCAATATTGAACGATCAAAGAGGATGAATTGTCGACAAAGAACACCTGCCACAAGATTAGAACCATTTAAAATGTCATATTCCTCAAGAGGATTTTGTAATGAAGAAAGAGGACAAACATGAGGAAAAATGTAAGAGCTAGCTAAAAATTTAACCATCTCACCACACCATAAAGAATCCATTAAATTTGAAAAAAAATGAGATGCTACCTCATGTGGGAGAGACATGGAATGAAATTCTAACCAGTCATTCCCCAGAACCATTCTAATTGCATCTTCCATTGGCTTGCATTCTAAGATGCAAGTTTGACTCAGTTTTTTAGTGCAAAAGAGCCTTGCATCCCGTAATTCAAGGTATCTTGGTGGAACCACCACTCTAAATGTACTTTGCATTGTGTCTTCAACAAGAAACAAGAGAAATGTAATGAAAAATATCCAGAGGTAACCTCTTAATAACATCATCACACGTTGGAGTTCATACGGTGCAAGCAAGGAATTAAATGCCATTATAATCTTACTGCACCAAAGGGTGGTGCACAAATAACAAAAAACTCCACCTTCATTATGTCAATAAGTAAAATGATATAACCATGCCATTTGTCTCAATTTTGATCTTCAGCGATCTCACCATACTAGGCTATTGCAAATTTGAATCGATGACAAGATATGAGGATCATCAGATCCGTTAGATCTTTGATCCCAAGGTTGGTTGGTGGCCCACGTACACCCAACTATTCCCAAATTTCATGGAAAAAATCATGTGAAGAAGACATTCGCACAAGCCACAAGTACCAAGGAAAAGGAAATAGATGTGAATCATTAAATAAAATGACATGGAAAATATCACTGCAAGTTTCAAATTTAGAAATGCTACTATATATGGAATGCTATCCCTAGAGAAATGGGAATGTTTCCCCAATTTGGAGACAAGCAAAGAGCCGTTAACCACAAATTCCTTGTCTTGGGAATGTAGGAAACTAGTATTGTACATTATTCCCAAGAATAAATAATTTTTAAACTTCATCGCCAATGCTCCCACATACTAACTGAAAAAGGGAGTAATTCCCTTAATGCAATTAGTATCGAGGAGGGTCAGCAAGATATATCATGTTAACATAGATAAGGTTTCCACATATGCAAGTCAAAGAAGCCACATCATTTTAGATAACTATACATCTCTACAGGCCTCGACAAGATGATTAGGCCAGAAATGCCACCTATGCAACCTTTCCTACCACGAAATCAATTTTAAGCCAGCATGCCAAGTACATACCAATATTTCAAGATATAAAATAATTGGACCAGATTCATACCTGATCAAATAAGATCAATAATTTAGGCCAATAACCAAGAAAAAACTATAAAATCTATGGCATGATCAAACAACCATGAGTCAAGAATAATATTTGGTATTATGAATTCACTAAATTCAAATATTCCTGATATGAAAGAACTTTTAAATGAAAATTCTAATAAATGGCTTTATTTCCAAGTCAATCTGCTTGTTTATTGGCTTCCCTGTAGCAATGCATTATTTCATAAGAAGAAAATTTGTTCAAAAGATGACAGATATGAGAAATAAGATAATTCAAATTCCAAGAATTTGAGTAACCCTTCAAAACTGCAGTCATTGTAATCATGGAGTCTCCTTCAATCAGAATATGAGAAAAGGATAGATCAATTGATAGTTTCAGACCCAAACTTAGAGCATTGAGTACAACAATATTATTAGTTCCATTTGGAAGACTGGAACAAATTGCTTAATGAAATTACCTTGACAATCTCTTAGAACAAAAGCAGCCCTAGATTTTCTAGGATTTCCTCTAAAAGCCCCCATCAAAGTTCAGTTTAATGTAATCCTTAGGTGGGGGTATCCAATTGATAACCAATCTATCCACATGGGGCTTTTTATTCATTATGGAACCCACACTAGGGATCTTGAGGAGAGACCAATTTCTAAGGATAAAAGAATCCTAGGAGGAGAAGCAGTTATTAGTAGATCCATTCTTATATAGGCTTGACACTACTGTTTCAGAGATGGAAATTTCATTTTTTGGATGATTTGTCCCACAGAAAGTTGTTCCTTTTTAAATATCCATCTATTCCTTTTGAGCCATATGTTCTAGATGAGGATTGAGGGAGAGATCTCCCAAAGACAAGAAAACTTAGAGGTAGAATATAATCTAGGCCAACTCTGAAAGTGGTAGATCATATTTTGTAAAGGAGAGTGCCAACCCAGTCTATTCATTAGCCATGTCTAGCATTCATATGCAAAAGTGCAATTGATTAGAAGATGGTTAGTGCATTAATATAACTCTTATTATTATATTATACTTTTATTAATATATTATTATTAATATTAATATAAATTAGGGTTAGCTTAAGGATTAGTATTATATTATTATTAATATATTTGTCTTATTATTATGTTAATATTAAATTATTATATTATTGTTTCATTATTATTATATTAATATTTTTATTAATATTATATTATTATTATTATTTTGTATTTTTGAAATGGAGTTTACCATTTCTCTTCTTGTCTATGCACAACTTGTTAATTGAATCCATGGTTTGTCTAGTGTTGGTGCTCCTTCTATTGTTGATGTGATTTTTGTTGGTGCACTACCTATTGATCTTACTATTCGTTTGTTTTTATTGTTGTAATTTCATTTGTGGCTATGTCATTTCTTGGGTTTTGTTGTTGATGGGGTTGTTGTTGGTGCACTACTTATTGTTCTTGCTATTGGTGTGTTGCTTGTTGTTTTTATTGTTGGTTTTTCATTTTTGGCTATGTCATTTCTTGTGTTATCCCCTGTTGTTTGTGCATTCTCTCTTATGTGTTATGTTGTTTGTGATGGGCATGTTGTTGTTTGATCTATTGGTGCCTCCATTGTTGTCACTTTTATTGATGTTTATGGTGGAGGATCTATTGTTGGTTCCTCTCCATACATCCCTTTTTTTGGTGCTTCCCCTATCCTTTCTTTGGGTAGGAAGACTATAATTCAATGTGCTTTTCCCCTCCTATGGTGGTTTTGGGGGGAGGAGGTTTTAAAAGATGAGTTGTATTTCTGTCAAAAGGATCTAATTTATAAATTTGATTGATTATTGCCTTAGCTTAGTGACCTCAATAGCTAAATTTATGAGCAATGCCATCATATAATTGACAGTAAAAGTGACATTTAACCTTGCGCCAAGGGATTCTTTGTTTTTTTTTTAACCTTGAGATCCCTTCTTTAATCCTCTTGTCAAACACTAAAGTTTATGAAGGGGATTTGGTCCTTGGACTCACAATAGCTAACTGCGAAATATTTTATCTAATGTCAACATCAATTTTTTATAAGCTAACTAAGGCTACTTGCTGGAATTTTTTTTATCCAAATTTTCTTCGAAAAAAAGCTCTTCAACCTACAAAACTCCCTCATTCCTTGCTTCAACTTTTGGGGAATATTCATGCCTTTTGGAAGAACATTCAATGGTATAGTGTTTGGGAGAAGCTCCTTTCCACCATGAGGCTTCTTTCCTTTCCTTGGATTTAATGACTAGACAATTTGATGCTATGTACCCAACCTTATATCATCTTCTACATATAAAAGATTATCTTTTGTCATCTAGAGGTTGCTTCCATCCTTGCCATTGGAATTTAAATTATTTCAGCTAGTAGATCCTTGGAAGTGTCTAGTTCCACCATGATCTGAGAAAAGGTTGTATGGATGTAATATAATGAGTCTTGGTCTATTGTAATAAGAAAATTAATGGAATTATTAATTGTTGTGATGTAGGCTTCAAACTAGTGGTGGAGTGGCATATTTAGAAGTCAAACTTAGACTAGCATGACTGAAAAGGATTCAGTAAATAGATTAAAGTGTAGATTCCATTATTTTAACATCAACATACTTTCTCCCTATGTCCATACATAACTTAAAATTGTATTTTTGTCCTTCCTGTTATCAAAAACCATAGTGATAAAATCTCTAGCACATGGATAAAATTGTATTTATTTCTCCATGTGAAGCATCCATGATTTAGCTATTCATTTGTGTAGATTAGGAAGGCCTGGAAAAAAGCATCTAAACCTCCAATCAACTTGTGCTCTATAAAAAAATATTTATTTTACTTCAATTCTTTCATTAATTTTTTGTCAAAATCTAGTTTTAAGGGATTTTCAGAGCATTAAACAAATCTCCTACAATCCTTACCAATGTAATCCTTCAAATTTTGAGGTGTAATAGAAGAGGATTGGATCGCACCTTTTGTTGTTGCTAAAATGGATGCTCTAGTGTGAAATCCCTCCTAGAAAGCTTTTCCTCATTTGTGATGGTAGACTAAGGAGTTTCATTTGCTAGGACATGAGTGTTCTCCTTGGTCGTGGCTCCAACAAGGGATTTTCTTGAGTAGACATAGTCATAGAAATGGGAGATTCTTGTTGCATGAAACCTTGATTGATTTTTTTCCCATCCATGACGTGAGGTAATTCTCCAACAACAATCTTTGATTCAACATCTCTATTGACGTATATACCCTAATTCGATCTTGCAACTCCTTGCCCTCTCATAGTAGGCATTCTAGAGTCCAAGCATTTGGATGCTAACTCACTTGCAAATAAGGGAGAAGAGTTCACCACAACATCAACAAAGAAACCAATTTTTTCATTCATTTCCAAATCAAGCCCTCCCACAAAGGAGAAACCATCTATAGGAATGCATAGTCTGAGTAAGTATTTTATTATTATAATATTATTATATTTTTATTTTATTTTTATATATTTATTATAAAATTTAATATTTTATTAATATGTTATTATTAATATTAATATAAATCAAGGCTAGCTTAATGGTTAGTATTATATATTTTTTATCTGTTCAAGTGGCACCATTGGGGTCATATCTGTTAATTGAAACATACAAGAAATATGCATGAGCCATACTAAGTGAGGCCACAAATAGGAGACCTTATCCCTAACAAAAATCCTATACAACCCCACCATGGGAGCCCATAAATGGGATGCCACTTGAGGGGCCTCACACAATTACAACTAAAGGATTTGCTATGCTTTTTTCTAGAAGCGAAGATGCATGCTGAAATTTACCTTATTTTTCTTCTTCTTCCTTTCTACCATTGACTAGTTTTCACTTGTCATCCCTACACATTTCACTTTCTCAATAGATTTCCCATTCCCATGAGATGTGATTTCTTGGCTCCTTCATGAGATTTTCAATGCCTCTTTAAGAAGGGAAATCGAGGGATCATCTCTACCCTTTGAGGGAACATACTTTCCAGTTGTACTTCGACTTGTGTGGAGAATTTGATTTCCATTATCTCTTGGCATTTCAATAGAGCATGCATCAATAACAATGATCATGGGGTCTTGAGATAGCTCAATTTTTTTATATTTTGAGTTTGGGGAGGCAATCAGAATAATCAAATTAGTGGTTACTACTTGAGATTTCCCACTAAGGGGGTCGGAGCTTCGGATGTCCAAGGAGGAGGGGGCTTTGAACTACCCTTAGGAGACTCCTAATCGAGATCACCAATATTCAAATATTTGGGAGTAATGATGTAATGTTTGGACTCAACCCCCGTCCATCAGGAGGGTTTACCCTTTGAGATCTCCATGCCCATACCCAAGCCTTGCAAATTATGACATTGGGGTGTAGAATGATCTATAGAGTAAGATTTCATGAATTTAAAGGAAATTTTCTCATATTCCACAGGATGCTTCCAACAATGGTCTCCCACCAACAACGATACCTCTACAAGGAGACCATTAAACAAGTCCATTTCCACACATATGCACGTGAAAGTAGAATTTTGGTAATTAAGTTTTTCCTCTAAGCTGTAATGATACTTTCTTAAATAATTGCCTATAACCTATAAGCAATTTAATTCCCAGAACTAAAAGGGAAGATAAGGGAGACATAACTAAAAAAAGGAAGAGGATGAAGTCTCTATTTGAGGTTCGAATGAAGGGAACCATGGTTTCATGCATAAAAAATCACCTTGGAAAGTCCACATGCCATTCTTAAGCACCCACTTCTTGTCTTCAATTCGAATTATTAAATAAAAACCCCCAACTACATGGGAAAATATAGATTTTATCCTTCATAGATTTCCAATTTTTCATTACCCATTCATGAAGATTTCTTAAAGTGAGCCACAACCTCAAAAATCTACAAATAAGTACACGCTTCTAAAGGAACTTCTCCATGTCGCAAACCAACCCATCCATGTGAACTTCAGGGGTTGTCATAGGTTGGCATAAAGGCAAAGTAGATCCATGTTGATTCAAATCCCCCAACACAGAGGTAGCCTTTGAGGGGGAATGATGTTTTCCCCATGTAATCAAAAATGGTAAACCCATTTTCGTCACATTGTAGCTGATTGGTAGGGATCTGTAGGTGAGTAGACAAAAGAAAAATCAATATTAAGGATTGATGCCATGCCCTCGCATCACATAGGGCATCCTTAAAATTATATTTGATGTTGCTATGCACCCCCACAACAACTCGACCTGATGCCAAAGAGCCCTCCACTCCCTCATCTTGAGGTTCGACGCCTCCATGGGAAAATTAAGCTACGAGTGTCACAGAGCAAGAGGAAATAAAGATGATGTAGCATGGGGAATTTTGGGAGCTTATGATTTAGATTATTATCTATATAGGGTTAGTATTATATTATTAATATCAATATTAGATTAATATATTATATTATGCTTATTATTATATTGTTATTAATATATTAGTTTTCTTTACGATGGAAGTGTTTTCAGGGGGAGCAATTTTTTCAAATTTGTAGAGAGTGGGAAATATTTGTCTTTAGGTTAGCATTAATGGTAGTCAGTCTACTATTGTAAGGGGGTGATAGACGGTTGTCTTACTACTTGTTTTCAAGGTGGGTCATCTTTCTTGGTTACCGAGTCTTTTTCTTTGGTTCCTTCAAAGGTTTCAAATGTTGGGACTTGTCCTATCTTGGGGGGGCCCCCCAACGTGTCCCTTGGTCCTGGGATATTGTCATCAAGTACTATTCTTGAGGTCCTGGTTGGTGATAAGGATGTTTGCAGTCAGAGCTACTCTAGAGTCTCTATTGTCGATTCAAAGTGGTCAAATATTTTTGATGCTAAACCAAAAGGAAAAATCTCTTCACCTCTGGTGGGTTTTCTTTCTAATCCTTCTACTAGTGAGCTCTCTTTCTTTGTACTAGACTGTATTATTGAGAAAAGTGTGTCCAATATGGATATGTCATTAGTTGGTAAGATTATGGTCCCTTGTCTAAACATTGAGATGGTTCGGTCCTTCACTCTTAAGTGTTGGAGGTCCAAGGGTTGGGTTCATGTGGCTGGGATGTCAAAAGGATTTTTTCTTTCTCTTTTACCAATGAAGATGATTTTCTTTGTGCTCTTACTGGGGGTCCTTAGATTATTGGTAAATCTAGTCTGTTGTTTAAAAATTGGGAACTAGGGTTTAATCCTAATGCTTTCTCATTTTCTTTGGCCTTGGCTTAGGTTAGACTTCCTGGACTTATGTTGGAGTTCTAGGATATGGAGATTTTTAAAGGGATTGCAAACACCTTTAGGTGCCTACTCTCCATTAACCAAATGAATTCTTCTAGGAAATTCTTGGTGTATGCCTGATTTTGTGTTAGTGTTGAGAAATCAATGGATTAAGATTAAATCAAAGTTGGGTGAATGGAGTCAAGTTGTTCAATTTGAGTCCATCCCTTTTGCCTATTTTTTAAGCAAGAAAGTGGGACACTAGGCTAAGAAATACCCAAATAAGACTCCAAAACCCCCACTTAAGTAATCAAGGGAGATAGGGTGATGAGGGATCTCATATCCTAAGGATGCTCAAGTTTCAAGCTTGGGCGATGAACCGATTAATGGAGATAAGTTCCAGTACCCAATTGCTATTTTGGATTTTGTTGTTGTTGGTGGAGATGAGTGTTGGGAAAATATGTCTCAACCTTGCAATTACATAAAGGTTATTGTTGATAGGATATATATATTTACTAGTTACACTGATAGGTGTAATATACAATGGCATCAAGGTGGAGGAGTGGGATGCGTGCAAAGAATTTTTTGTTCAATTTTTTAGGAAACTACTAAAGCGACTGACATACATTAGGTACATGATACATTGTAAAACTAGACCGTTAATTATTAGGTTTTAGATCTAATGGTGGATATATTTTTGGCCTGTCTTTCCCTAGAATGTAACCCTATTTTATGAGGGCATTGTATTATGACTGCGGTAGAGATGGTGATGTATTCTGAGAGTCTAATAGTAGTCGCATTTTCTCTTGATCTTTGAGTGGTGATACTCTGGTGAGAAGCTTTTTTTACAAGTATATTGTAATCTTTGTGAATTACTAAATAATATATTGGGTGGATTTTGGAGTGTGGGGTTTTTCTCCTAAAAGGGTTTTCCCCATGTAAATCATTGTGTCATGGTATGCATGATATTTATGATTATTTTTGTTTAAGTTTCTGTAACTGTTAAATATCTGTAAAATTTTTGCATTATTATCCTCTCAAGATTAGTGTAAGAAGTTGTTCCGCTACCTTAGCTTCCTTACAAGTGGTATCAGAGCCTGATCCAATTTGGTTTCAGTTGTGGGTTGTTGGGTTTTTGGACTAATCCAGATTTGACTGAGAGCTTGTGCATAAGATACTTTGTGATCTTGTTGTAGGAATTTTAAAATGGTAAGTTCATCAAGGAGAATAGAGGTGGAGAATTTTTTTGGAAATAATTTTGAAATGTGGAAGTTGAAGATGGAGGATTTGTTGATAGATCGAGATCTGTGGGATGCTATTGATGAGAATGTTTCAAGGCCTATAGATCCTACTCAAGCCACTCAATATGATTTTATGGACCATAAAGCCAAGGGTCTAATCAAATTCTACTTGGAAGACTCTTTTTTAATTAATGTCCATGAGGAGACCTCTGCACATAAACTATGGAAGAATCTTGGTGAGATGTATCAGGCCAAATCTTTAGTGAACATGATTTTCTTTAGGAAGTTGTATTCCTTGAGAATTGAAGAGGATGGATGAATCATAGACCACTTTGAAGCATTCAATATTTTTGTGGCTCAATTGGCATCAGTTGGTGTCAAAATGGATGAGGAGGAAAAATTCCAGATCTTGCTTCGTTCTTTGCCTAATTCATGGGATTCTCTTGTTATGGCTATTGGGAGTACTATAATTTTGAAGACTGAAAATGTTGTGGATTCTTTTCTTTTCGAAGAGATGAGGAGGAAGGTATCCATCACTACCAAGGAGGCCCTAAATATTCATGGAAGACCTAAGGAAAAGGGCAAGAATAATGAGAAGCGTGATACATCCAAGTCTAGGGGGGGATCTAAATCTCCCAGAAAGTCCAAAGTTATTTGTTGGAACTATGGTAAGCCTGGACATATTCGTAAGGAATGAAAAGAAGAAAAGAAGAAGAAAAAGAAGAAAGTTGATTTTGATTTTAAGTCCAAGAAGGAAGATGGTGATGCATTCATTGCAGCTTTAGCAACTTGTGCATGTAATGATGCATGGTTAATTGAATCAGGTGTATCTTTCCATATGACCTTTAATAAAAATTGGTTTTTTGAATATGAAGAATTTGATGGAGGTAAAATGTACTTGGGTGATGATTCTCATTTAGACATTGTTGATCATGGTAAATTTAAAATCAGGTTTCCTGATGGAAGAATTAAAAGGATTAATGGTGTGTTGCATATCCCTGGATTAGCACAAAATTTGTTATCTATAAGAAAACTAATAGATGTGGGTGTGCAGGTAGTATTTTCTGATGCAGGATGCAAGATGGTCAAAGGTGCTATGGTGATTGCTAGAGGTGTCAGATATGGCACATTGTATACGCTTGATGCATACACTGTTGAGTGCAATAGTACTTCCGTGAAAAGCAACTCTATGGAAGAAGTGATGGTTTCACCTTCAATAGATGGTCATGGATTTTGGGTACCCATGGGTGCTATTTCTTCTATAAAAAAGTTACCTATAGAGAAAATTATGTTATGGCACCAAAGACTTGGCCACATTGTAGAAAAGGGTCTAAGGACCTTGAAAAATAAAAACCTTGTTGAAGGTTTGTCTAATTGTAATCTTGAATTCAATTTTTGTGAGCATTGCATTTATGGAAAACAAAATTGTGTTCAATTTTACTCGAGTTCTCATAAATCTTGTGGTGTATTGGATCTTATTTATTTTGATGTGTTTGGTCCTATAGATGCTCCTTCGATTGGTAAATCCACATATTACGTTTCATTTATTGATGATTATGGGTATATTTTCTAAAGAGTAAATCTAAAGTTTTCAATCGATTTAAAGAATTTAAAAAAATGGTTGAGTTGCATACTGGAAAGAAAATAAAATGTTTAAGGACTAATAATGGCAGTGAATTTTGCTCTAATGATTTTGACAGATTCTATAAATATTATGGTATTCATAGATAGAAGACAACTCTATATTATCCACAATAGAATGGATTTGCAAAAAGAATGAATAGGACATTGATGGAGAAAGCTAGGAGTATGTTGAGTGGTGCTAGCCTAGAACAAAGGTTTTTGGCTGAAGTTGTTGCCACTACCTATTACTAGATTAACAAGTCTCCTACATCAACTCTTGTTGATAAAATTCCTATAGAGGCATAGTCAGGTTGAAAGCCTTCATTAAGACATCTTAGAGTTTTTGGTTGCAAGGCACATGCACATGTGCCAAAGGAGAAGTGAACAAAGTTGGAGAACAAGGCTATGAAATGTATCTTCATCGGATACAATTATGGTGTGAAAGGATACAAGCTTTGGGAACATGTTGCACAAAAGGTAATATATAGTAGAAGTGTTATTTTTAGAGAAACTAAGCCTTCTGTTATTACATTGTAGCCAGAACAAAGTAAATAGGAAGATTTGATTCAATTTCCTTCTACACCTGAGAAAGTTGAATTGAGGCCCAAGGATAGATAAGAATTTTAGGAGAGCTCATCTAGCTTTGGATCTTCAAAACAGTAGGAAGAACCTCTAACTCAAGTTGTTTTTAGGTCTACAAGGAATAGACAATCACTTGAAAGGTATACACCTAGTGATTGGAGATGTATTTTTTCTTTGAATACTAACACGGATGAACCCAAATCTACAGAAGAAGCATTAGGTATGAATGATACAGAATCTTGGAAGATTGTTATGGATGAAGAAATGAAATCTTTGAAAAAGAATGATACATGGGATCTTGTACCATTGCTTGAAGGATGAAAACTTGTTGGTTACAAATGGGTGTTCAAGAAAAAGATTGGTTCAGATGGAGGTATTGAGAAGTACAAAGAAAGGTTGGTTGCAAAAGGTTACTCTCAAGTTGAGGGTGTTGATTATGGTGAGATATTCTCTCCTGTTACAAAAATGACATCCATTAGATCTTTTCCTGTTATTGTTGTTGCTTATGATTTAGAGGTTGAGAAAATGGATGTGAAGACTGCTTTTCTTCATGGTGATTTGGAGGAGGATATTTATATGACATAGCCAGAGAACTATGTGGTGAAAGGTAAAAGTAAGTTGGTTTGTAAATTGAAGAAATATTTGTATGGCTTAAAACAGAGTCCTAGGATGTGGTACCAGAAATTTGATACATATATTTTGAGTTTGGAATTTGAGCATTCAAAATCAAATCATTGTGTTTATTATAAAATTGATGGTGATCATTTCCTATTTATTGCATTATATGTTGATGATATGTTATTTATTGGCAAAGGGAAAGGTATGATTCCAGAACTAAAATCTCAACTTGATGCTAAATTTGAAATGAAATACCTTGGTGCATCTAGACACATTCTTAGGATGGAAATTAAAAGAGATAGAGTGAATAGAAAGCTATGACTAGGTCAAAGTAAGTATGTCAATTCAATTTTACAGATATTTAACATGCAAGATTGTAGATTGTTGTGTGTTCCCTTTTCCGTTCAAACAATGTTAATTATTTTAGATTTTCCAACATCTCCATCAGAGATGGAAGACATGAGGAGAGTTTCTTACCAAAGTGCAGTTGGAAGTTTGATGTATGCTATGGTTTTTACTAGACCATACATTTCCCAAGTAGTGGGAGTTCTTTCCAGATATATGTCTAATCCTAGTAGAGTTCATTGAGATGTAGTTAAAAGAGTCTTCAGATATTTATGTAGTACCTCGGATTATTCCTTGTGTTATCATAGTAATATGCATGAAGATGAGATTTCCCTTTATATTCATGGTTACGTGGATTCAGATTGGGCAAGTGATATTGATAGCATACAATCCACCAGTGCTTATGTGTTTACTTTATTTGGTGGTGCAATTAGTTGGATGAGTAAGCAACAGGTTGTGGTTGCTTTTTCCACTACTGAAGTAGAGTATATGGTATCTACTCATGCTTGTAAAGAATCCATTTGGCTAAAGAGACTATGTTCAGATATTGGAATAAAACAAGGTGCACTACCAATTTATTACGATAGTTAGAGTGTGATATGTCTAGCCAAGAACCCTACATTTCATGCCAAGATGAAGCACATTGATGTATAGTATCATTTTTTTTGAGATATGGTCAAATATGGTAGGGTGAAGTTGGTGAAGGTAGAGACTTTGATGAATGTTGTTGATTCTTTAACTAACCTGTGAGCACAGAGAAGTTCAAATGGTGTTCAAAGATTATGGGCTGAAAATTATGGGCCTTTCAGCCCCTAGCAATTAAGATACAATGTTTACTCCCTCTCATTTCTCTTGCAAGGTGTTCAACAAGTGGGAGATTTTTTGGGAAAATATGTCTCAACCTTACAATTATATAAAGGTTATTGTTGATAGGATATATATATATATATTTCCTATTTCCTAGTTACACTGATAGGTGTAATGTACAATAGCATCAAGGGCGAGGAGTGGGATGTGTGTAAAGAAAATTTTGTTCTTTTTCAGGAAACTACTAAAATGGCCGACGCGCATTAGATAAATGATACATTGTAAATTTAGACCGTTAATTATTAGGTTTTAGATCTAATGGTGGATATTTTGTTGGCCTGTCTTGGCCTAGAATGAAACCCTATTTTATGAGGGCATTGTATTATGATTACACTAGAGATGGTGATGTATTCTGAGAGTCTGATAGCAGTCATGTTGTCTGTTAATTCTGAGTGGTGATACTACTGTGAGAAGCTTTCTCTATAGGTATATTGTAATATTTGTGATTTACTGAATAATATTGGGCGACTTTTGGAGTGTGGGGTTTTTCTCTCGAAAGGGTTTTCCCCACGTAAATCACTATGTCATGGTATGCATGATATTTATGTTTATTTCTATTTAAGTTTATGTAACTGTTAAAGATCTGTAAAATTTTTTCATTATTCTCCTCTCAAGGTGAGTGTAGGAAGTTGTTCCGCTACCTTAGCTTCCTTACAATGAGTTAGATCTAAGCCTTTGTCATAGTTTTTTCTTAAGGAGGTTTAGACTGAAGTTACTGGTTTGGATAACTTTAATAACTAGTTGGAAGTTGCACCTACTAAAATCCCAAAGGAGGGAATTCAATCTAAAGTTTCTTCCAAGGAAGATTATGTAGATCTAGGCAGAGTTGAGGTCACACTTGCTAAAAGCTCAAATGAGGGCATTCAATCTGAAGTTTCTTCTAAGGAAGATTATGTAGGTGAGGGTGGTGTCTTGCCTGCCTCTCAAGAAGGGGATCTCACCTCTTTTGGAGATGGTGAAGATTTCCAAGGTTTGAGTAGGAAATTCTCTTAGTTAGAGAATTGTGAGCCTTTGACTCTGAATTCCCCTCCTTTGGGTCCCTCTTCGAAGATTGTTGAGGATCCCCTAAATTTTTTAGTTATAGGTAGAAATAGAAGAAAATCTTCCTCTCCTCTAAGGGTTATTACCATGAATATGTAGATAACAAATTGTGGTTTGAAAAATAGGGGTAAAGGAAGACCTTTGTCCCAACAAAGTAGGGACAATGATAGAAAAATGGAAATTGTTGATGGTACCCAAAAAACTCTATTTGAAATGTTCTTGCAAAGAACACCTTAAAAATCCTTATGAACATTCTTTCATGAAATATACAAGGGTTAAATAACCCTCATAAGCATGATCTCCTTTCCAATCTAGCTAGGGATCATAGGCCGAATGTTGTTCTTATTCATGAGACAAAAATGGCTAGTGATAAGTTAGAGAAAATTAAAAACCTTTTGCTTAAAGATTGTGGTCTTCATAGCTTTGATGCTAAAGGGGCCTTTGGTGGAATTGCCACTTTTAGGAATCCTAAGGTTATGTAAGGTACTACTCTTTTTGGTGACTCTAATCACATTGTAACTTATTTTAAACATGTGTGAGATGACTCTTCCTAGGTTATTTCTAATATTTATGCCCCCAATACCAAGTTTGTGAGAAAAAGACTTTGGTGTAGCTTGAGTAGCTTTAAATCTTAGTTTTAGAGTGAGAAGTGGTTGATTATGGGAGATTTTAATACCCCTCTTAATGATCATGAGAAAAAGGGTGGTTCCCAAATATCATATGATAGTAGATTTGATCTTATGAACTTTATCAATGATCATGCTATGTTAGATTTAGACCTCCAAGGGGCATCTTATACTTGGTCTAATAGAAGAGTTGGTGATTCCCTTATTTAGGTGAAGCTTGATTATGATATTCTTTCTCTTGAGTGATTTATTTCCTATTCCTATTCTCTCTTTGCCCTTACTAGGTTGGGATTTTATCATTTTACATTTTGTCTCTCGACGGATTTTTTGGGAAGAAAAAAGAACTTTCCCTTCATATTTGGAAAGATGTGGATCAATCACCTGGATATCAGAGATAAAGTTCATTGTTAGTTGGATATTAGGGTTTATGGCTCTGCCATGTTTAGAGTGGCTAAAAATATTAATTTTTTTAAATCAAATATTTAGAAATGGAAAAATTCCTTTTCCGATCATATTTTCAATGAAAATTTTGATTAATGAGGAACTTGATTGGTTACAATGGACTATCCAAGTCCCTGGTTATGATCCTCTTGTTATTGAGCAAGATAATTCCCTAATATTTCATTTACATTTTCTCATCTCAAGGGAAGAAGAGTTTTGGAAAGAGAGGTTGGAGTCTATTTGGTTGTAGAGTGGTGATAGAAATGTTAGATTCTTCAATTTGTAGACTTTGAAACATTGTGCTTCTAACTATATAAAATATATTCTTAATAATGGTCTAGTGTTGGATAAGGAGGAGGATATTATGTAGTCCTCTTCATCATTTTTTGCTAATATGCTTACTAATGATCAAGCTTTGGATTCAGATTGCCAAGAATATTTTTCAAATGTTATTCTTGGTTTCATTTCAGAGGACTTCATTAGAAAGATAGTTTGCATTCCTTTAGTTGTTGAAATCAAACATGTGTTGTTTTCTTTTGAAGGTGATAAATCCCCTAGGATGGATAGATTCCCCATGTTTTCTTCCAACTCTTCTAGGATATTGTTTCTAAGGATGTATCAAATGCCATGAAAGAGTTTTTTGGGAGAAAAAACATACTGGAAGAGCTTAATTCTAATTTTATTTTCCTTGTTCCCAAGAAGCCAGGGGATTCTTCCTTTGGTGATTTTTTCTTTATTATTTTGTGCAATTCTATCTATAATTTTTTTTTCAAATTGTTGGCATTGAGATTGCAAGTAGTTCTTTCTCAAATTATTTCTTTACAACAAAATGTTTTGTCCTTGGTGAGTAGATCCTTGATTCAATTCTTACAATGCATGAAAATATACACTCTTTGACTGTTAACAAGAAAGTTGGCTTTTTTCTTAAATTGGATCTTATGAAAGCATATGATCAAGTTAATTGGATTTTTTTGTTAAAAATCCCAAGGCCTTTGGATTTTTTAATAAGCTTCTAAAGCTTGTTTGGCAGTTGATCTCTTCTCCAAAGTACTATGTCTTAATCAATGGTTATTCTTCCAAATTTTTAGTAGTTTGAGGGTGTTGAACACACCCAAATATTGAGAAGGGGGGAGGGGAGTGAATCAATATCTTCAAAAAATTAAACCCTTTTAGATCACAAACCCTTTAAAAATATATAAATTTAGACTCTTAGAAAGATCAAAAACTCATTCAAAGATCAGAAACACTTAATCTAATCAACAACAATGAAAGATAAGGTAGTGAACACACATACACAAACCAACACCAGATTTATGTGGAAAACCCAAGGGAAAAACTGCATACAGGAGTCTCTCAATATAGAAGCTCACTACTTCTAAAATTATAATTTTAAGGCTCACTTCATATGGACTTGCAGGCTAAGGTGTACACTATTAGAGCAAGATACAAGAGACTTGTAGTACTAAGGTGCACAACCTCAAGGAAAGATACAATTTACAAGGACCTAATGAGATTCACTATCTTAGAGCAAGATACATGAAGATTTAGGAATTACAAACATTTGTCAGCAATACACTTTGTTGACTGAGGTGTTAGAGCTTATTTTATTTTTCTTTTCACAACTCACTGCTTCAATTAATCTTCGCACATCTCCACACTCTCTCTCTCATCTTGCAACTATTTTTTTTTTGTATATATATATCTTTGCAAGATCTCAAAACATCAATTAGGTCGCCCAAAAATAATACAAACAATGATTTCAACAAGTTAGCCACAAAACATAATGTAGTCCTATCCAAAAGATAGAGAGAACCAAAAACAATCTTATTACATCTTCTAATGTGATCCCAAACAACTCGCATGCTAGCACACATCAACCCAAGATAGCAACAAGGAAACATGTAGATGAAACGTGTAGCACAATACTAGTTGGCCCAAAAACACACTTGCAACTGAATTTACTCAATGTGATTCTCAATAAGATAGGTTAGGATTCAAATGAATCTTAACGTGACTTCATATACTGGTGTAGACCCCCAAGCACATGGTACAAGCCCTGTCGGCAAGATAGCCACAAATTTCCTAGAAAAGCAACTCAACACAATATGTGGCACCAAATAGATCAACCAATGATGTGCAGAACACAAAGAGATGTTCCATGAATATCCAACAACACTTAGAGGCACTTCTTTCACACCATCATGCCACAAATAGCCACCATAACCCAAAAAAAATAGAATATTTCATGCCAGAAACACAAAATTTGTCACCAAGAGATAAAAACTAACAAACCAACTTGTGGAAAACACCATTATATAAAAATTGAACTAAGACACTACACAAGCACTAAGAGAACGTACACAAAGTTGTGGGAGAAAAAACATCAATGCAAAGAAATGTGGAGCCTTTTTTGGATAAGTCTAGACAACCAGTAAAACTATTAATACACTACAAATACCAAAAACCTCCTTAGCAACACATGTGACCTAAAAAGATAGGAGTGTAACATCCATAAAACACTTACTCTGAATCCCAAACCACAAGACCATATCTTCAACCATGGAGGAATGTAGAGCATTCTCCCAAACAAAATTTAAAACAACTTCCTAAAACCAAAACTTTCACCAACTTGTGGAGACCATAACTTCCTTGCAACAACACATACTTCCACAAGAACAATAAGAGAGCATACAACATACTAGAGAACATCATCAACATCCCTCCACTAACAATATTACTTATAATCCTCATCTTAATGCTTCTAATCCTCATCTTAATATATCATCATGATATCATCTCTTCTAATAGCAACCATGCTCAATACTACTTTACTTGATATCAACTAAGGCATGACAACCAACCATGAACAACAACAACATCAAAGGAATGACATACACCCAATTGCAACCAATCATAATAGAGTATATACAATTAAAATCACCAATGACAACCCAAATTGAGTGTAGACATAAGCATGAATGACAACCAATGTCAAACAACAATCTCACAAACATGTGTAACAGTCTCCCCAAGTGTTGGAAACCAATGTCAACAAACTCACCAAGTTGTTGACATCACAAAAACCTCCTCAAGTGTTGACATCAATGAAAACCAATTCCAAAGAAGGGGTTTGAGGCAAGGTAACCCTATCTCACCTTTCCTTTTCATTATCATAGTTGAAGCTCTGGGGAGATTTATCCAAAAGGTGATTCACGATGGCTCCATGATGGGTTTATCCCCATCTTCTAGTGATCAGATCTACTCTCATCATTAATTTGTTGATGACATGACCATTTTAGGGGAGCCTTCTATGAAGGAGTCTAAAGTTGTCTACTCTAATATGCTTAAGTATGAAGATGCTTCAGGGCAGAAAATTAGTCTTCCTAAGAGAACCATTTTATTTTTGAATACTCCTAAACTAAGGAATTGTAAAATTGCAAGGATCCTTCAGTGTGAGATTGAGAAGCTTCCTTCTTCTTATTTGGGTATTCCTCAATTATGCTCCAACTATGTTTTTGATTCCTTTTAGAAGGGAATTATTGATAACTTTAACTTGAATCTCTTCAGCTGGAAAGGTGCTTTACTTAGCCAAGTTGGTAAGGTATAATTAATTAAACCTACTCTCTAGAATCTCTCAAATAATGCAATGAGTCTTTTCCAAATTCCTAAGAAATTTTTAGACAAGATTGAGCGCATTCAAAAAAAAATCTTGTGGTCTAGGAAAGAGGTTTGTAGGCCTAAGAAACTGGGTGGTTTGGGTATTGGAAAAATCGGGGAGTTTGATTATTCCTTTCTTTCCAAACAACTTTGGAAACTTCTTTTGAGAATAGTGAATGGTCACAGATCCTTTCTATCAAGTATCTTAGTGGGATTGATTGGTTCAGAGACCTTCTATCGGCTAATTTGGTTCCTCCTTCTGGTTTGGCACTATGGAACTTCATGATGAAACTAAGATTTATTATTTCTAAGTGGCTTAAATGGTCCTTGCGAAATGGGCATAATATTATTTTTTTGGGATGATTGGTGGATAAGGTGTGGTACCCTTAAAGATGTGCCTTGGGTGAGCCCTTTCAAGAATCTATATATTAGATCCTTTGGTTATTTATGGTTGATTATTTCTCTAATGGAAATTAGAAGAATATTGAAAGTAATCATCCAAGTCTTGATGTTCTTCAGAAGCTGTTATCTTTGGTTCACATTCTACATTCCTCCCCTACTAATCGGGTGGATTGGTATTTCTCTTCTAGTGGTAAATTTGTTGTTGCTTCTACCTTTTCCTAGAATTTTGGCTTTCATGGTCCTCCCCCCTTTTGGGAATATTTGTGGAAACCTAAGTAGATCCCTAAAATTAATATTTTTTTGGTTATTGGGTCATGACATTTTGTGGAAGAGAGGTTTTTTTATGCCTAATAGGTGTTTCCTGTGTGAAGAGTATTCTGAGAATTCTTTGCATCTCCTTGTGGGTTGCAATTATTTTAATGTCATTTGGGCTTATGTTTTGTCTCTTTAGAATTTGAGTTGGGTCTTCCCTTCTTTAGGTGAGATTTGGTTCCAATGGATTGCCCCCTCCTCCGACCCCTCTCTTTCTTTCCTTTGATTTTTCCTCATGTTGCATTGGGTATTTGGCTTGAAAGGAATAATAGGATTTTTATGAACTCTTCCCTACCTCATCTTTGATTGTCCTTTAAAATTTGTTCTTCTATAAAGGATAATTTTTTAGCCATGGTTTCTAATGTTAACCATGCTCGGACTAAATCCCTTGCCTCTAAATATGATTTTCAGGTTTCTCAATGTTTGAATCTCCCTTTTGAAACTTCTATTTCAATTGTGAAAGATAAGCATTATAGGGGGAATTTGTTCTGGCATGCTCTACCTGGGGACTAGGTCAAGGTTAAATTTGATGGAGCAACTAAAGGAAATATGAGACCTGCTAGTTGTGAGGGAGTGATGAGAGATTATAATGGTAGGTTTTTTTTTGTTGTGGTGCTCCCCTTGGGAACCCAAATAAACCACTTCGTAGAAGCTTTTGTAGCCTATTATGGTTTATAACCAACCCAATCCAAAGGCTTAAAGAAGGTTTGGTTGGAGGGAAATTCTATGAACATCATCAACTGTCTTAAAGACAACCAAAATGCTAGTTGGTTGATCGAGAGCATTATTAGAGACTCTATCTCTATTACTACTTCCTTCGATATATGTCATATATCTCATAATTTTTGGGAAGGAAACAAGCTAGCTGATTGCTTTGTAAATATTGGGGTGATATCCATGTTTATGGAATGGGATCCTAATGACCCCCCTTCGTAGCTCAAAACATTTGAAACCATGAAATTCAGATGTTGCAAGGGGAGTATAATTTTATGATTTTTGTTAGGGGGGTTATAATCTTATGATTACAGATAAGGACCTTCCCATTGATGTCCTCTGTATTATTTCTAGTGGCATCAAAATATTTTAGTTAGATTGGAATTTAAAGGTTATTATGGCTATTCGTCTTTTCAAATTCATTTCCACATGAATTCTGGGTGAAAATAGGGGCCTTCTTCCTCATCTCTGGTGGAAAAATTTGGTCATTATCTTCTGGTGGGTTCTACATTGCTTTGTTCTATTCAGGCTTTTTGTGACTATGGGGGGTGATAGGAGTAGATTCAAACCAGTTTCGTGTGAGGATACTAGGAATAATGAGAGGGTTTTTTAAATCCTTATGGATGGAGGGGTCACTCTCTATATTAAGAAATTGCATGGGTTTGACTCGCAAATCTCCAAAGCCTTTATGGTTTGATTGAAGGATCAAGTTTTGAAGGTGAAAGGTATGGAATTTGAGATCTCTAAGGAGTTTATTGGTATGATCATGGGTCTGTCTACTAAAGGAAAGAAAATATTTAGAGATATGAAAGCCTTCAATTTTCCTTGAAAATCTTCTTCAAAGGTGACAAATGAGACAAACTAGTTAAGGTGGATTACGGGAGTTATGACGGTTTTTTATTAAACCCATTTGGGTGGACACTGTAGAGGCTTTGATGTAGTAATTTTCACTTGATGATAGATTCTTGGCAATTTTTGGGTATAATTTTATCATGAAAAATCATTTTAGGTGTAAGATAGGGAATTTTGAAATACAAAACAGCTAAGATCAAGTAGCAACCACTCTACCTAAAATCTAAGCCCAAATCCCATATCTAAACAAGAGAGTGCAAATAATAAAAGAGAGAAAATGAGAATGAAAGCATATAATAAAACTCCCCTATCATAGTTGATTATCTCCCTGCTTCTCTTCAAATCTTCTTTTGTAAACTTTCCCTCATTTTTGAAGTGTTTGAATACCTGCAAGTGGCAATGATATGGTAGCATGAATGTTGGAGAATGTGGTTGTAAACCCAAAATGAAGGAGACAACTCTCTTTTATAGAAAATATTTTCAAATGGACAAGCAAGATCAAAAGTCTAGAATATGCCAAGATCAACGGTGGAGGATTCATGCACCACAAAGTAGTGGGCTAGGGACGGCTAAGAATAAATGGTCAAGATTGAAAGAAGGCCAGAGATAATCAGCGATCAAGATTCAAATGAGAAAGTGGAGGGAAGGTAGTGGGGGAATCAAATATTAATTTTTAGTTCATGGAGAAGCATGTGATGGAATAAGTAATCATTTAGATTATTTATTTTGGAAGAAGAGAGAAAATGGGAAATTAATTAAATGATTATTGCACAACCATTTAATTAAATTTGAAGGAAATGGGAAAAGAGGAATTAAATAATTAAATCAAATTAATTATTTAATGGTGGAAGAATGGTAGAGGAATAATTAAATGGACAGACGACGATTCAAAAGATGAAGTGGAAGGAAAATAATCATTAGATGGAGAGGAATGATCATGAACATTCTCAATAGGATCATGAGTGGATATGGTGAAGACGGGGCTATCATCAAGATACCAAAAGGTTTCAATCTAGGTACAACCATCTAAATTTGACTCAACATCATTCTTAAGAGTCTAGATATCCTTAGTAGCATTAACATTTTCTCCTACAGATGACTTCTCAACACAAAATGAACTATCCATATGATACTCTCCACACCCATATCATGGATCTAGACCTTGGTTTTGGAAAGTGTAGTGAATGGAATGGATGATTTGAAAAGGTCATATGGATTGATGTAGTGGGATGAAGTGGAAGATGAAGACTCTTAATTGATGGGTACTTGATATTATGTGGTTCCTCTTAAGTTGGCGCAATACTGGAAAGGATCGGGATCACCTGGAATGGTAATATTAGTGCCATTGTATGGAAACTTGAGGTATTGGTGATAGGTGGAAGGTACAAATCTCATGGCATGAATCCATGGGAAACCAAGGAGGATATTATAGGATGGGTCCAAATCCAAGACATGGAACATTGTATTTTGAATAGCGAAGCCAACCCTTATAGGCCAAGTAATTATCCTTAAGACAAGTGCTCAACATCATCATAAGCCTTGATAACAATTGTCTTAGATCTATCTATGCAAGCTTCATAGTATTCCAATTCTTTCACCAAATTTAGGGTGCATATGTTCAAACCCACTCCACCATCTACCAAGACTCATCTGATTTTATGTTTATTAATGAAAACCTACAGGTGTGGTGGATCATTATGATTTAACTTTTGTGTGGAAAGGTATTGTTCAGAAAAGTGACATGGTGTGGTGTAGCTATATATTATATCATGGCCTAAAATTGGTTGAGATTTAGGTTAGAAGGGACAAATTTATCTTGCAATTATTTTTCCATAATGACCCTATGCTCTTGGGAAATGCGAAGCAACTCAAGAATAGATATATGTGTGGGAGTCTTTCCTAGATGATCAAGGAGATTGTATTAACTTTTACGTTATGTATTAGAGGAATCCTCTTGAAGGTTACCTTGGCTCTGTGAGTTGTAACGACACATTCTGAACTTTTATTATTAATGGTAATGGTGGAAATATGACTATCAAAGGTTCAGAAGTGATTAATGGTGGTATTGTAGTCATGTGAAAAATTGGTATAATTAGTACTATTGTTACTTGAACTAGAGGACTTCCCTTTTCCATGGTCATGCAAGGGAGTTTTGAGTATGGTATGATCAACATTGGTTTTAGGTTGTGGGTTATGTACTAAAATGTCTCCTTGTTCAATGTGGTCCCGAATGATATTTTTAAGTGTGCAACATGATGATGTTTTATGTCCTTTTCCATGGTGATATTCACAGTATTCATTTTCATTCCACCAATAAGGTTTGACCAATGTGCATTCATAGTTCTTGATGTCTGGAAGTTGAATGACACTGGATTTTAAGAGTTTCTTTAGAACCGATTCAATAGGTTCAACCAAGGGAGTGTATGTTCTCTTAGTGTGTGGAGGTCCTCTATGTTGTTGGATATTTTGAATTGCATTGTATGTTTGATCTTGACTTTGTGTTTGGGTTCTTGATGTGTTTGATATGGAGGGACCTTTAAGGTGAATGGTAGGTTGACGTTTGTTTACCACTTTTGCATCAACAACTCCATCATTAGTGACATTCTTGTTTCAAGACCAGAATTTTCCTTTTTCATTATTAGCTTTTGGGGTTTCTTTGGAAACTTTGACTAGTCCTTTTGCCACGAGAGCTTTCTCAATAAAGACACCTTTTTCAATCACATCCTCAAAAGTTGTGCAACATTGTATTTGGATTTGAGTCATTAATTATGTGTTAAATTTCTCCACAAACATGGGGACTAACTATTTCTCAGGTATGTGGAAAGGATGCTTGCTATCCATGTTTCACCATCATTCGTAGAATGATGTGAGTGACTCTCCCTCATCTTGTTTAGTTGTGCATAGTTTTGCGAGGGTCATATCACTTTCTATATTGTAGGCAAAGTGATTAATGAATCTGCCAGCCAAGTCACCCCATCTCTAAATCCCTGAAGGAAGGTATGTAGACCACTCTAGAGCTTGTCCTGCAAGACTTCATAGAAATAGTCTCATCAAATATGTGGGCTCAAAAGCGATATCCATACATGTCACCTTAAATTCTCGTATGTTTGCCATTGAACCCCATTTCCATTTATACTTGTTAAAGTTTGGTGCAGTAAAGTGAGGGGGAAAAGGTGACATGTATAAATTTCTGTCAAATGGATAAGGACACAATTCCTCCATAGAATATGTCTTTTTGTTGCTCCCCAATTGTATGTTTGTCATTTTTTTTGTATTTCCTATATTTTTTGCATGAAGGTGTCTTTGAGAGATGGTGTTGTGTTTGGTTGATTTTGCATGATGGCATTAGTTCCAAATGTTGGATTTGGAGTGACATTTTATTGCATGGGACCTTGTTGATACTGATCTGTGAATGTTGCATTGGTTTTGGTTTGATTTGGAATGAAATTGGTATATTTTTATTTGTCCCAAAAGTCATGTTTGTGTTTGGTGTAGAATTTTGAAATTGAGGAGATAGACTTTGATTAGCATTTCAAAATTAAAATGTTGGACCTTGATTTGTGTTTTCAATTAGGTGTAGGTCCTTGATTTGTGTTTTCAAATTGAGGTGTAGGTCCTCGATTCATGTTTTCAAATTGATTTAGCACCTTACATGGAACAATATGAATCCTCCTATTGGGTTGATTTTGAGATGTGGGACCTTGATCTGTGTGTTGGAATAGAGGATTTGTAAATTTCATACCCATGGAACTTGATAATGAGGCACCAAATGTTAAAGTTTGTCCTTTTGTTGTGGCATGAGTTCTCTTGTTTCTAAATGTCAGTGGATTAGGAATGTGTACATTTGTTTCGATGTGTGTTGTTGTCCCAAGTGATAGGCTAGTGAAAATTTGTTGTGAGAATGGCATTCCTAATGAAAATGTGTTTTTGGTGAAACCTTGGTTTTGTGTTTGTGTAGCTCCCTCCAAAAGTGTAGAAAAATCATAATCAAAAGGAAGTTTGGCCCCTTTCTTAGCTAGTGTATAAAAGAATCTATTTGGATCAGCACTAACAAGCTCATTAACAATACAGACAATCCTTGGATCTTGGGAGGATCTTTCAATTTCTTTTGGAGTTAGGCATTTGTTGAATTATGTTAAGCCAAGATTATCAAATGTATTTTGTGATTCTCTTTGTGGTGTTTCTCTTTGTGATGGTGGAGATTGATTTGATCCAAGGTTTGTGCCATGAGGGGGACAAGAAAAGAGGTCACTTGAGGAATCCACTCCCTTTCTTTTTTCTCGTGATCTTGTTTCAACCACATAAGACTTGCAAGGTGAATATGATAATGCAAGGATGATAAATGCAAAGTGGGATATGAGACTAAGCTATTTTTTTTGAATTTTTTATTAGATTTTTGAGGATATGAGGATGTCAAATTCCAATGCACCTAAGACTAAGGTTTGAGATGCAATGATGTTAATGACCTTATGACCAAAGGATGGAATATGAAAATGAAGCTAAATGAGACTAAGGGATGTCAAGTGATACTAATGATATGGACCTTAAGATCTAAGAAAAAGGATGCTAACCAAGCTATGTTGATCCAAGATTACAAACCAAATTGTCAATGACCTTTATGAGGACCAATATTGAGAGAATGATAGTTTGACAAGGTGAGTCTAAACTAAGACACAAGTTTGAGACCCAATTTTAACAATGGAAATGATGATGGTGATTGATAAATTAAAAAAAAAAAAGATAAAGGTCAATGAAAATCTGAATAAGTAACTAGGAATTGTCCAAAGGCTTGATAAGCTTCCTATGTTTTAATTATAAAAGGTATGTGCAACCTAAGCCAAACCTAAGATTAATTATGCTAGGAAAGGATGGAAAAGCAACCTAAATGAAAATGAGGAAATGGACTAATCAAGCTTTGCAAGTCTAATGTTAAGATGATAATATCACTGTCAAGATGATTAGGATCAATATTGGACAAGTATCCTCTAAAATTTGAATAATCAGGCAATTAAGGTTCACTGTTCTACAAGTGTGGCTTTTGCAGATGCGGGTCTCTGGTTAACATATGTGATGAATTGAAGAAAATGTGGGCCTATGTTTGTCAAATGTGATGCAAAATCTCAGTTGCAGGTTTTTGGTTAACAAATGCAACTCAATTTTCAGTTATTGGTTTGTTTTCATCAAATGTGGTTAACAGTGAGCTGATTTGTAATTTTATGGTTTCAAATGGTTTTCATTTTGGAAAAATTTTGAAATGTGATTTAAGATGTTCTAAAAACATAGAAAACACTTTGAAAACATATTTGTTTGGTTGATGAATTATGACATTTTCAAATGCACATGTGTATGGTCAAAGGTTATTCACCCCAATTTCCACTGGTATAAACACATATCTAAAACAATCAAGAATTTCCTATCCCTAATGTCAAAGCCAATGTTGTGATGCTTAAACCCACAACTTGGAATCTTCTTCGAAAAAAGTGTAGGTTCCCCCCACACTTTTTCTTTGTGAGAGTGGATGAATAGGGGCCTCTTGGAATGGAAGGATAACCTAAATCACCCTCTCCCCAAAAATTTACAAGTAAAACAAGTAACTTATACTACACTAGGATTTTTGTCTCAACTCAAGGGAGTCATATGGTGAGTAACTTTTTGGGTGTGGTGCTACACCCTTGCATTGAGAGTGACACCAATATAATTCAATCAATAAGGATGGCTACTAAAATGGTTTCTAGCCACAACTCGAGGACTTTCCATTGTGTGAGCATCTAGCAAGCCACTTAAGGCTTTAACCAATCCTACCGGTACTAAAAATACCTCACGAAACGACATGGGTAGCTTGCACTTTTAGAATGGTAATATATGGTGATAGCTAATGGTAGTTTTCCCTTGGATTTTTCCTAAGACTTTTATATACCGGCCCGAGGGAAAAAATGATTTGGGTTGCCTTTGAGTTCTCTATTAAGATGTGTCTCTTAGGCAGCCCAAGATAAAAAAGAAAAATAAGATGCAATGATTTCTCTTCACCCAAGATCACATGAAGCGCAAGGGGAGAGGATACTCTCTCTACACCTTATGTGATCTACTACAAATAGTGTGCAAGTGCAGAAGACACAGTAGATAATCATTCATTAATTAACCCAAATTGAAATGTGCCTACTTAAGAAAGAAACAAAAATCAAGTTGTGGTTTGTTTTATGCCCAATAAGTGTATAAATGCAGTTTATTGTTCATTTTTAAAAAAATTGAGAGAAGGATGCAAGTTGTGTTCTTTTGAAGCCCATGAATGTAAATGTAGTTTTTTGTTCATTTCAAGCCTCATGAATGTAGAAATACAAATTATTGTTCATTTTACGCCTCATGAATGTAGAAATGTAGATTGTTGTTCATTTTAGATCCCAATGATGTGTGTTAAAAACCAAAATGCTTTCTACTTTAAACAAAAATAAACAAAACCCTACAAAACCACAAGTTAAATCTCCCCAAAATGAAAGCCACATGCTGAAAGCAAGAGGTTAGCAAACCAAAAACCCTAACCTAAAGAAAACCCAAAAGGAAAGATTACTTTCCACTATGGGGAAATATCTTTGAGTTGGAAAGATATTCTAGAGTTTTTGTAAGGAATTATTTACACAATTTTAGAAATATGTGATTAATGCATAAGTGTCACTACTTTTATTCACTATCCTATCAAAGTTTGACATGTTTTCCATATTATGTCTCTTGAGAGACTTTGTCTAATCAAAATATCACAAAAGGTCTAAGAGGCATGGATGCAAGAATGTAGCCTACTTTATTGTTTATCTACCCAACCTAATATATTGGTGCAATTAGTTTTTACCCACAACATTTATGATGAAATATTAATCATTTAATGCCCTAACATTGTACTTTGATAATTAAGGCATTCTTAATTTTAGCATAAGGTCACAAAATTTATGATGCAAATTTCATTTCTCAATGCCCTAACATGTTGGTATAATTTAGCATAAAGAAATATTGAACATGTAATAATTTATCATAAATTAAAATGAAATTGTTACACCCCAATTGTGTAATTACTATTTACTATTACTATGTATGGTAAAATGTGAATGTAATGCGAATTCAGTGAATGAATAAATTGTGTGTGCACTTTGTTATCACTGCTTTATGAATGAATTCCATCTCATTTAATATTATATGAAGGAATGCATTTATGCAATTGAATGAATATTGTGTTGATATTCTAACTTTGGAGATGTATTATGTGTAAATGCATATTTTGTTGAATAGCTAACTATCTTGGACATGTTTTGAGAATGTGATGCAAGTATATGTTCAATTCCTCTAGGCAGAGGAGAAGTATCACTCAGGAGAGGGTCTTGGTCGGGTAACCAATAACATAACCTATCTAAGCTTACACACACCACAGTAGAATAATTGAGTTGTGTTATCATGTGGGAAGTAGGTAAGTCGTCCTTAGCATAATGTGTTTGCATTATTAAGGGTCTTGATTACTACTAAATGCATGCTTGGATGATGTTTATCTGTTTGAGCTTGTGAGTTCCTTCCTAAATCTTACTATGTTTGATTTTTTGGTTGAAGAGTGTAAAGATTATTTATATATATATACATGGTATTTACATTTAAACATCATTTACTTTGAAATCAAATATTTCAAACAATGAATAGTAGCCAATTATTGTGCTTAATATATTGGCTTAGAAGTCAATAATCATGGGTGACTTCAATGGTTGAAACCTTGAGATGAATATGACTGTATTCATGAACCAATTTTTATGTTCTTGTTATCATTTTAAAGAGAGTATTAATCTGCACACTGTTTTGACATTTAAGTCGATGCTGGGAGAGGTCGATGCCTTTATTTATCTTGGAATTAGTCAACAACATCACCACGAATTGTCATAACAAATCAAACAATTGTTGAATACTCTAAACAATTGATGACTTTGTCTAATCAATTAAGTTTATGATTTTATACTCAGCATGGAATAAATCGATGCCATTATGGGTGGTATGATTTGGTTATTGACTATTTCTCCTGATAGTAAAATTGTTCCACCTTTGTATTCTGCTTATCATAGAATTCTGTAGTCGAATTCTATCAAATGGAGAGTTGATTTATTCTCCAATTGATGTCAATAAGTGGGTCAATATATTGGTAATCAAGTCGAGTCTTTAGTTACTTATTCACCACCTTTCAAAGTTGTGATAGTGGTGTTGCTACGCATGCTTGTTGCTATCAATATCATGCCTAAACTGTAGGAAGTGTAGTTGCTTGCTTACTGTATAAATAGCAGCAAGAGTTCTTTGTTTGGGATGCCTCATTATCACTCTTTGATGTGATATTTCTTTTGCAATAAATCTGCATTTTAGTGTGCTTTTTTATCTACAATATTTTGTCCAAAGAATGAGGGAGAGCCTTGAGAATTAAGTGAGTTTTATTATATTTTGAGAGGAATCAATTGCCAACTTGAAGAGTAAAGACTTGTGAAACTTTGTTGGAGATAGTAGTTGTTCTAAAAGGTCTTGTGACTATAGCTAGTTAAATTGTGAAGCTAAAACATAGGCATGAGGATATTCTACTTTTGTTTATTCTAAATGAGCTATGTCTTGAGTGATTAAACTAGTTTATTATGGTTCTTTGCAATTAGGGAAAATTAATGCTTTCTTTGAAAGAAAAGTAGAAGATGTTTACTCTTTTTGTGTATTGCTTGTAAATACCCCATAATAGGAGAATTATGTTATCGTAAGTATTACTTACTAGATATGAATATATATGGGATGCATAAGGCTTATTCATAGCTTTAAACCCTATTATTCAAAGAGGTGATACTCTCTAATGGAGTCCTCTAATGTTATGACAACTCTTCGATTGAGGTCATCCTTCAAGTGTTTGTGTTTACTCCATGATAGGAGGGATGTTTTGTCATAGGTATTAATACTATATTTGATTAGAAATGGGTGGGAGAGAATTTTTTCATAGGTATTGTTGTTATACTAAATATGATTAAACATAGGCATGCTTAAGGAACACTCATAGCTAGATATTTAATTATGCTAAGTGGCTAGTAGGTTACTCTTGGGATTGTTATCCAGTGAAGGGAGGGAACTTGTAGGTTACTCCTAGGAATATTGTCTAGTGAAGGGAGAGAGCTATTAATTTTCTTTATGAGTTGGGTTTCCTTAGATAGTTTAAGAGATAGGTTATCTTGGGGAGTAGTTTTCCCATGAAGAGGGATTGCCTAGGCATAAATACACTGTCCTTAAGTCAAAACGAGCTTTCCATAGTGTAGGTGAATCGTAGACCATAACTTGATTATACTAACTGAGAAAACTTTGTCCAAATTAGTGTGAAGGTCCGATGACTCCACTATAGATAGTGTGATGTCGAGACTCCACTGTCAGTTCACTGTGTCCATTTAAATGCACGAGGGCTACCTAGTGTAGGTTATAAAATCCTAGTCATGTAGGACACAACACTAAGCTCATAGTGGTATGTCGTATGGGGTTACCCAACCAATACCTTTGTTGAAGGGAAGGGCCATCTATCATTGATAGATGTGCGGGGGACTGCATATGAGTCTGTGGTTGGTGGAACGACGCTTGAGTGATGCTTCTCCTCCTCAGCGGGCGATAGAAGACCAAGGTTTTTTTTTATGGGTGTTTGTGCACTTCTCAACATAGGCATCACACAAGTGCACTACCTCTCTTGAAAGATAACTTCCCACAAACAATTTGAAGAAAATTATGCCAAGGTCTCTCGGGTCTTAGTTCATGACTTGTAAAACCAACTCAGTTGATTGATGTGATTTGTTGGTAATCACAAAGGGCATGGACAATTTTCTAAGTTGGGAAAGAATTGGGTCTTCAAATGGAGTTTTTTGAAATTTTGGAAATGAAGTGCAATTGCTGCAAGTTCAAAACAACAGTCTAAAACTCCATGTCTAACATCAGATTTGGCTTTACAATGATGTTGGAACTTTACCTTAACTTCTATTTCAAAGAAAATTCAAAAGGGAAAAGGGATGGAAGAGTTCCTAGACCTACAACTAATGATGAACAATAATAATGGGGGATGCTACAATGGAAAGCCTTCCCAAAACTAAGTTCCACTTAACCAAAATGTCTATCAGTCTCGTGAAACTAGTGTTATCTTCTAAGGTCTAAAAATTTTAAGCTATCCATTCACCATAAAGCATGAATAACAAATGAAATTTAAGTGCATCAATAAGTTAATGTTCATAATAGCTTTACACCATTGTTCATCATCAACAAACATCATAAAGCATGAACATGGAAGGCATCAACACAATAACATTCTTCACCATCAATCAACAACATGAACTAAACTACTAAAAGCAACTTAAAATACTTAGAAAAGCAAACTAAATCTACTAATTTTGAGAAGATGAATCATGCAACATGTGAGAAACACAAGAATCCACCAAAACAGTGAAATTCTATTGAAATTTTTGTAGCATTCCTTTACACAACAACTCAACTCTCTCTTTGAAAATGAGAGGAGACCCCTATTTATAGTTTTCCAAAAGTGAAATGAATGGCCAGGATTTATTCTCATTGTCTGGCCAAGGTTCATTTTACATTAGGGTTTCACCTACCTCCAAAATACATTTTTGTCTCATTCTTATTTTGTCCTCTAGTGGCTCTAACACTGTAGTAGTTTTGTCCTCTAGTGACTGCTTTCGTTTTCTAGCTTATACTATCATAAATTCTTCATCAATCACTGGCTTTCCCTCATTTTTCTAAAGAGTTGCATACTCCACAAATTTCCCAATTAAAGATTGAAGCCTGTTACATTCCATGATGTCCGACTGGAGAACTTGAAAGGTCAGCCTTTTGAATCTTTTTGTGATCTGCTCCCAATGCTTGGTGCATCTGGGTGTGGCCTTGATTACCTACTCGGATTGAGTGAACTCCCTCGTAGTTAATTCCATGAAATCTGGCATCAACACATCTGCAGCCCCCTACTCAATATTCTTATGGAAGAATGGCTTGATTTTCTCAGGATCCAACTCCAGGGCGGGCATATTATAATCAGTCATCAGTTTGAGGTAGTCCTCATTGTCTGTTCTATGCTCTACAACCCACTCAAGGTTAAGCTCAACCTCATGCAACACTCTTTCTAGGACTTCCCTCTTATGATCTAGGCCCATTTTCCAAGTCTCCACCAACCAGTGGTCATCTTTCATGAGCGCTAGTTCCTTTTCCCATGTCTTCTCAGGAATCTTTAGAATAGCCTCAAGCTTAGGATAGGTAATCCTGTATAGCTCAGTGAACCTGTGACATGTCTTCTTTCTGGCCTCTAGCTGATTCTACAAATCTTGGAATTTATTGGACATTCGAGCAGCGTGGCCTATTCCCATATCACAATTATAACGCACTCGTTGGAACCAATCCACAGTGGCCTTGGTCCAATTCTTCATCTTCTCCATTTTGGTGAGCTCTTCTTGAGAGAGAAGCAGATGTGTGGATGGCGTTGTCAGAGCTTCTTCCTCCAGAGATGTCCATTACTGAATATAGGTTGTGAGATCCACCACTTGTGCTTTTAACTCCTCTTTAGAGGATGATCCTTGCTCATTTGTTGCACTATCATTGCTACTAACCCCTAGAACTCATCAATCTTTTTCTCTCTGGTTGTTGGGCCCAAATTGATAGTAGATATGTTATAGTTGGGTCCTTCACCTTTGTCTGGCACTGGGGTAGTAGTCTACATTGTTCTCAATCCAAAGGCATCAACTATAATATGGGAGCAAAACCTTGGCTTCTTTTCTTTCCTTGTCTTTGTTTGCGCTTTATCCAGTATTGCATCGAGCCTAGCCTTTGGATCAATGATTGTAGGGGCCTTCTTTTGTAGCTACCTCTCTATCCAATCAGGCACCTGGGCTTCTCCTTTTGGTGATTCATGATCACCTTCCTCTCTTTGTTCATGTCGAGGTTGTTTCTCTTCATGACCTAGGGTTTCTTGTTTTGTTCTCTCTTCTTCCTTAGAGTCCTCAATATGTATATCCTTTTCCCTATCTGACTCCGCGGTGGCTATGTTCTCTTCAGTGATCTCTTCTTTCTAAGGCATTCTTCCTTCTTGCTATTCAAGCTCTGCATGATGTTCTAGCTTGGGGCTCTTATGTGGTGTATCCTCTAATTTATGTTCTTCCTTCTCTACTTCTTTCTCTTCTTCTTTCTATTTTTTAGGAGGTACTTCCTCTTCTTGAATGGGGCCTTTGTCTTGTCTGACTAGTGGAGGCTCCTCGAGTATCTCCATATTGACACCAGTATCCTCTTTTTCTTCAGAAGGTTGCTTCTCAAATTTTGCCTCTTCTCCTACATCTTGGAGTTGTTGGGATATCTCCTCTTCCAATTCTAGATATGAGGTCTCTATTATGTATCTAGCATTGAGAGCCTCTATATCCTCTTCAGAAGAGTGTGACCTCTCCTCGTCAGATGCCTCTTTTTCCACGATTATGTTCAATCCACCTTCTGGGTGTTCAAAATAGTCATCCTTAAAGGGGTCGTCATACTCTTCAATTATTCCTTTTGTAGCCTCCCTTCAGTATTTCTCCATTTCTTCAGATATCTGCATGGTTTCCACCATCTTTGGTGGCTCTGTGGGTGGAGGAGGAACAGGTAGGCCAACATAAATTTGGGACGTTAAGGCCTAAATAGTGGGATTCATTATCACTCTAGAAATCTCTACAAGTATTCCTTGCATGTACTTTTCAAAGGCTTTTGGAAAGGTGAGAGGAGGCATAGTGGCTACAGCAATTGCGGACATTGGAGTAGAAAGAGTAGGTAGTGGATGGGGCAACGAGGCATATGATAGTGGGGATGTCATAGCTGAGGATAAATCCAACACCAATATTGAGGCCATTGGTGAGGTGGAAGCAAGGTGGACTAAGATTTCCACAGTGGGTGGTGATGAAATAGGCAATGTCTGAGATGTAGTAGGTGGAGGAGTAGCAAAGACAATGGTAACAGTGGGAGCAAAGGTGATAGGTGTTGATTGGGGTCGCTTGGCTTCTTCTCCTTCATGTTGAGGATCCTCTTGAATTGTGGGAATCTCACTGATGAATCCTCTTGATTTCTTGGCCTTCTTTGAGGATTCTCTATCCTCAGCCTTCTCTGTCTATATTTTATGCTTGGGATGGCGCTCAAATGCATCCTTTCACTTCTTTGATCTTGTTGCGGGAGGGGATTTAGGTGCCTCCTTTGTTGGGGTAGTAGTTGCTCCACTATCAGTTTCACTCTCTAGCTCATCCTCGAGCTCACCGTATGTCAATACAGCTCCTTGAACCTTGAGCTGGGAAATTTGGGCATCTACCCACTGTCTTGTTCAATTTTCAATTGGTCGTGTAACTATATCAAGATCATTGACCTCTTCTTCATCCCAATTTATTAGTGGCAATGGAAGGTTGGCTACAACATCAAATCTTTCATCAATAATGGTATCCTCCTCTTCTACAATTTGATCAAGCACTGGAAACAGATTTATTGTCCTGAAAAACTGGGTTGTCATTCGCATGTAGTGCCTCATGCACACTTCCTTATCATCTTGGCAATTAGCCTAGAAGTCTTTGATGTGGGGTTGGTGAGCATACTATTTTTTGACCTACTTCTTTAGTTTCCCATACAAGTCCATTCTCGGTCGGACTGTGTGAAGGTCCAAATTGTACTCCACTATCTCTTTTTTTGAATACTTTGTGCACTACGCAGTGGGAATGACATATATTCCTTGCCCAAATGTCAGGGGATATGGGATCCATGCTTTATGCTTGTTGCTTAGTAGGGAATGGTAATTTTGCAATTGTTTGGAGACCTCCAATATAATCATTCGGTCATTGGGGTATCGTGGCATCTTGTAGCACCTTTCAAAGAACCCTTTTGCTCTAATGTATGTGAATTTTGGGAACTATATGAACAAATAGTACCCAAATCATTGAATGAAATACCTAGCATTGTGCGAGACTCTTCTCTCAAGGTCTCCCCCAAGGATCCTGATGATATGCCCAATGAAGGCATCATTTACCCTCTTATATTCTTTCTTGAAATTTTTGCATTGAAGCTGAGGGTAACAATCATATACTTTGAGTTCCCCTCTCCCTGTATTCGGGTTGTTTTCCATAAAGAGTCCCTTGTATGGAAAAGGCTCTGCTAGGAGGTACACTAGGTAGGAGGTCATGTAGAACTGGGACATTTTTTCATAGCCATGAGCTAGTTGTGCATGTTGTCACTGATCATCTTTTCCCAATGGAACTTTTTTTTACCACAGATGATCTCCTCAATGAAGTAGAACATCCACTCCTAAAAGAAGGCAGCAGTAAGGAGGCCCATTAATCTGCTTAGCAGGGTAACCAAGTCATGGTACTCCTTGTAGATGTCGCTCCTGAATAGCTCTTGGGGCACCTTGGAAACACTTCCCCTCTTCTCCTTCAACCAATGTTGGTTGATCAACTTCTTACATGTTAGGGGTTCTGCTTTCCACATGCTTTCGGCATACCCCTTTTTTGTTTCCTCCATGACATCAAAGGTAGGAATGTGAAACGTTTGGCCTATGGATTTGGAAAACAAATCTTCCAACACTATGCCATCATGATTTATAATATTTTTGTTGCTATGGTAGCACTCTCTAAATACCATCACTAGTTCTAGAGCAACGAGCATAGGCTTGGGAAGCCAATTGCCTTGGCGAGACCGCTCTTTCTGATTTTCTAGGCATTTTTCAGTTGTAGGGTTGATCATGACCCTTCATGGGAACTCATCAATATCTACATGCCCAAGGTTGGTGTTTGATACAAAATCCCAAGTGGAGGTGACTTTGGAGGTGCACTCTACCCCATGGAACTGGTACTTCATTATTTTCCCCTTGGTGCTTTTATAGGTTTCTTTCCTTTCTCCTTCTCAACTGACTTTCCTGATGGTCCCGCAACAAATTCCATAAATCCTGCATACAAAAACACAGTAAGCACATTCATATGAAAGCCAAGGAATCATCAATCAAATTCTGCAAAATGAGGGTTAGATTTAGCAATTCATCATTAGGAGATCATAAAATCCATCAAAATTCATCATTCAAGGTTCATTCAAGTCAAATACAGGAATGCGGGTTTCCTAGGGTGGCGCTGACGTCATGGTGGCCCATAGACAGCTGCCTGCACTCCAAGTTCCTCATTGGAGTTTCGCAGTTAAGGTCTTCAACAAGGAATTTGGCACGTGAGAAAATCATTATAAAGTCTTTTAAGTCACCTGATTGGTCATTTTGCTCATGCAGGTTCAAGGTATGCGGAAGTTGGGGACTTCATGGATGTTTGTAGCCTGCCATTGAGAAATGGTGGTCAAGAGGCAGAAATCCACAAGGGGACTCCCGCAGTGTGTGAACTACAGGTGGCTAGGATGTAATGAACTGACTCCCTTTGGTTTGATCCTTTTGAGGCACACAGACAGTGGCAGGTGGAAAGCCATCAGGCAAAGGCCATTTAGGGACAACAAAGGAGAGTTCAGACTCTGCAACGTGGGTAGAAGAGGAGGTGTGGCCATTCTCAAACAGCAATTGAATGACAGTGGGCCACAGGTAGTGACCCAAAAGGAAGGGTCAGCATGCAACGACAAGCTTTAGATTTTGTTTCACTAAAGACTCAGAGGGAAATGATCTAGAAGGAGTCCACAATGCATTCAGATAGGGCTCCTCGGCCGTTTCAAAGTGGTGATGATGGTGGGGCGATCCGCAGACGGACCCCCTCAAGGTTTAGCCTGCAAGGACATTTTACCTTGGTAGTTTCATTTTGAATCTTGGGATGGAGTCATGGGCTACGGGATCCATCGTGTGGGCGAAAGGATCAATTCCGTCAGTGGTGAATGGCGGTAAAGTGATGAAATCAGGCGGACGGAGGTTCTCAAGGAACAACTCACAGGGAAAACTTAACATAAGCTTTGCTCGCGTAGACGGTGGACATCAACCAATGCAACGGGATCTGCAACATAGGGAGAAACTTTGGCTTCACTGCCAAAGATAGAGCATTCATGGAATAGCGGGCCACGGACGGTGGCCTGCAAGGAAAGGTCTGCAAAAGGAGACTTGGTCGTTTTCATGTTCGGTAAGAATGGACTTGGCAGAACCCACAATGTGGGGTGCTGGAAAAGGTCGATCGTTTGAGAATGGCGACAAGATAGGGGTTTCCTGCACGTGGTGGCCCGCATTAGAGAACCCACAAAGGTTCCAAGATTCTGAGTTTTTTGCCCAAGTGTTTTGGGTTTTCTAGGTCAATGGTGGGACAACGTCTGCCCACATGCGGAAGTCCGCAAAGGTGGACCCACCAGGGCACAAAGACTTAATTTTTGCATTTAAAGTTCATAATTTAGGTTTCACGGGATGACGATGAGAGACTTACGGGTCGTAGGAAAGCCATGGCTCTATGAAGAATAGTGCCAGAGAAGCAAAGTTCCACATTGCTCTACAAGGTGTTGTTGGAGTTCTTTTTGAAGGATATTCAAATGGGTATGCGCAGAATCTGATGGTTAAGCGGCCACCAAAGGAGTTCAAAGGTTTCCCTTTAAGATTCTCAATTGATTTTAGAAAAACCTAATTCATATAAGATGTATTTTAAGTCAGTGGTGACGAACATAATTGGAAGGCATGGAAAAAATTATGAAGGTTGAGTTTCAGATCCTTTGCAAGCTCGTGTGGGTGCGAGGGGTGTGATCGCCATTTGGTCTGACATATTCCAACTGGTAGGAGGTGAAAATGATAGGTTTGCGAACCTATTTATAGTAATAAGTTCATTAAATACCTGTATTGAATGCACGTACAATGACTAGCAAGGTAGTTGGGCACAAAGTTTGATGGGTCAGTAGTAGGAAGTGCGGAGCCCACAAGGTGGAAGGACCTCGAGGCATTACCATTAGGAGTGGTGAAAAGATGACAATCGAGAAGGATACAAGACCCGCCATGGGGCAAACGTCCCAGGTCAGCCACTAGCAAAACAACGATCAGAAGACAGCGTTGCGCAAAGGGAAGCCCGTAGCTACAGACCTGTGGGAGCTGAAGGACGTTAGGGAAAAACACTAAGGGAAGTCCACATGGAAACCTCTGCAGGAGCCAAGGACTTAGAAATTTTTTGGGTGGTGAATTTTGGTCAAATAAGAATGATGAATTTTAGGGCTCTCGACCATCTAGGCTCAAAATTTAGGGGCACACAAAATGAGGAAAAGGAAAAAGCGACCTGGCAAAGGTGAAAAGAGAGGGTCCCCATTCTAAATCAGGCGTGTGTGCTATAGGCACAATAGTTTTGAAAGGAGGATTCTTGGACCATCTATATCTTATGCTCTTAAGCTCAGTGGAGCTATGGTTCTAATAGTGTACATTCTTGGAATATCGTAATTTGTGGAATTATTATATTGGAATGGAATCCTCATTGTATATTGTTGACATCTTGTTCAATATAATATATATGCTTTAGGAAGAATTCTGAATTACTTTGGAATGCAATGACATAATGGAATTTGTGTTAGTTCAATTATGTGTGTAATTTACATTACTGGAAGAAGAAAAAATTATCACTATGTCACGACATCATGTTTTATTCACTTAAGGTGAAAACATTGGAAATTTTACTGTGAAGAACACCGGGGTTGTTATAGAAATGATAAATATATATTTCATATGATTTTCATTATGTTTGTTATTAATTCTTACTAATTAGGGTATTCGTAGAGAAATATACACTTACTCACTTTATGGACAAATGATCACATGTCATTCCAAGAAAATCATATATCTAACTACAAATACCATCATGGTAATCAATATTGTCATGTATTTCAAGGTAGGAAACTACATATGACAGTTCTATAACATGTTATTATTCATAACCCAACCATTCTAAACTGATTATGCATTCAAATTTTAAGTTCAAAGTAGGAATACATCCACTAATAGTACGCATATAAAAATTTAGCATATATGCCTACTAAAAACATTTTTTTATAAAATGTGGCATATGTCATCTCAAAATATATAAAAAACCTGTGTTGAATAGCTACATCAAATCCTAAAGTTCCACTTGACTCTATGTCTCTAATGTATCCTCAACCACTAGTGGACCCTCAAAAAGTGGCCTCTTGGTACCACAATGTTTAGTAGTTGATGGTGTTGGAGTATGGTGTTGTACAACATTGCATAAATTGTTATATAATAATGTTTTAATTAATTAATTATTTAGTTTTGATGCACCTAGGAGGTGTGGTTAATCACACTAGATAAGTATTTGGGGTCCACTTTATGTTTTATTGTAACATTGGATTGTTATTTAATGTGTGAGAGACATGAGATAATAATTTAATATTGGAAAAATATTTAATAAAGTGAAAAACTTAGTACCCAATATTAAATGAGGGGTAAGTGGTTTTGTATTCACATGGTTTTGTGGTACATGGTTTTATCTTACCACTTGGTTGTACTTGTGTGAGCTTGTATCTATAAAAGCAAGCATGTGTTTAATGGTTAAGGTTGGTTGGGTGAGTGGGTTGTCATTATTGAGTCTTTTTTAGGAGTGCATATGTGAAGCATGGCATGGGATGTGTGGATTCATGATTGGACATGTGGAAGATATGAACACAGTATAGTGTTGAGAGGGGGGTGAATCAACATACATAAAACAACCACTCCATTTGTAGATTAAACATCACATCACATTAACTGAAAGAAGAGAAGAAATGGAAACATGCACAACACAAGGACACCAAGATTTTTACATGAAAAAGACAATGAGGAAAAAACCACATTGAGAGTTAACTCACAATATATAAAGCTCACTACTTACAAAACTTATAATGTAGTTTAAGGCTCACTACCTAAGGACTTGTAGACTAAGGCACACAACCTTAGGGAAAGATATAAGGACCTGATAAGACTCACTATCTCAAAGAAGGATACATGAAAATTATAATGAGAAATATGAACATGAACTACTAATGAAAGAAGCATCCAACATATGTTGATGTTGTAGTCCCTTTTTTGAACAATTATTCCATCATACAGACTTCACACACTTCATATTCAACATACTATTCAATTCCAAATTATCATTCAATGTAAATTCACAAATGATTTTGATCTTTTATAAATATACTCTATAATAACTCAAAAGCTTGATTAGTTTGGCTCCAAGATGACCTTTAGAAGAAACGTATGATATAACACAATTTGGCTCCAAACATATACAATATGAAGAGAAAATGAGTTGTAGATCAACACATGGCATATCATGACCAAAACCATCTCATCTCATCATCCAAAAAAATATTAATAAATCAAGACCAACCACAAATAAAGGAAACAATTTTGTCAACCTAAACATGACAACACCACCAAAACTGCTAGCTTTTCAACTTTGCACAATCGGGGAGAGAAAAAAATATTTATGTGGACCAAGATGAGAATAATGTAGACTATGCATAATATCTATTCAACATTCTCCTAAAGTAATTGATCATAAAATGTTGGCACAAGAAGAGAAACATATTGAATAGATGAAAATAGAGCAGTCTGAAAAGACTGTAATGTTGGAAGTTTGGAATTCTATCATTGTTGATGCAAATTGGAAACATGAGCATGAACTGTACATAGGTTGATTCAGATTTCCAGTGTTGTCATTAATGTCAACATTGTGGGGAAGCATTTTTGGTATTATTTGTATAGTACTATCTATACCGGAAAGCTGATCTATCATAAACTTGGATAAGTGTTCTTTGTTGATGGTTTTGTGGTTCAGTGCAGTGGTTTTTGGGTTCGCACTTCACTGTGAGAAGAGGTATAACTTTTTTCTTTTAATCATATCATTATGACTAGCTCATACAACTATATTCAAGATCTCGAGAAGTTTGGTGAAGAGTATTGGAAGATATCAATGACAAAGTGCAACTTTGTATATTACTGTCATCTCTTTGTTCAGTATAACATCATGGGAGATTTCACATTTTCTTGTGAATAATTTTTTGACGCCACAGTTCTAAAAGTAGTCTCACTGATGTCAGTGAAATGAGAAATTGAATAAATATTGAATCTGGAAGGTGCGTATGTTGGGAAGCATGTGTATGTTTGGAAGATTTTGTGATTAGGTCCTATTCCTGGCTAACCTAATACATGATATGTGTTGATAAGATTAAATACACTTTTTGAATGTTAGTTGGATATATTTTTAGATCCATGCCGACCTAAATTAAGTATTACACAAATTTTTTGAGTGTGAAGATGATTTTGAATCTTGTGTGGTGCCGACAAAAGTTATTGTGGATTATTTTTCTTACATCTAATTAGGCCGACCTAATTGATGTGTGTGGGTGTAATTGGGTATATATACATGAGATATTTTGGAATTGAGGAGTAGGAAATAGGTGGATGAGTGATCAAAAATAGCATATGAGGTGCAAGTGGTGTTGTATGATGCAAACATGCGAATTTAGTGGTAAGAGTTTAAATTCAGAGCAAAGTTGTTGTGCGACTGCTAAGCAGAGTAGTACTTCATATTCAAAGCTTCAAAGGAACTGAAATATAGCACAAGGAAGGTGCACTTTGCATCATTTCATACTTTGGTAGTGAGCTACTTTTGGATTATACTTAACTCTGGCTATGAGCCTTATAAGGACAATGTGTCCTGGCAGTGAGCCCCTCTAATATACTATATCTGGGTGTTCATGTGTTTAGTGGTTTGTGTTTCTGAATACATAGAAGATGATTGCATGTTTAACAAAGAAGAATTGAAATCTACTCTTGAAGATCTTGATAGAGTTGAAAATAAGAACTAAAGCTTGAAGGAAAGTCTAGGAGATGAAAATGAATGCATCAAGAAATTGAGAGAACAAATTAAGAAGTTCAGAGAAAGACAGAGAATTTAATATACAGTTGAAGCAAGTGATTGAAGAGATCATCAAATTGAAAGTATAAATGGGAGAAAAGAAGAGGATTTAGGAATGTTTGAATACAGTGGTACAAAACAAGACCGAAGAATGCTCTAGACTTGAAAAAGGACTGGTAAACCTCACATCTGATTTGATAGGCAAGAATACATGAGGAGAAATTCAAAATGAGTACTACAATGCTTGATGAATTACTTGGAATATAGAAACCCGCATAAGGACAAAGGTGGTTTGGGACTTGAAGAAGGACAAAGCTCAAAGGAAAATTAGACATCTACCAAGGTTGACAATCAAAAGAAGATTCAATACAATAGGAGACAATTCATAAATCAAAGAAGCATTGTTGGAAGACCTTCTATCAGACAACCAAATGCTTAAAGGTACCCATCTTTCAATGGTATTCATTTTTCATGCAATAAATATGGACATAAAGCAATAGAATGTAGGAGGATAATGAATCAGAATGTTGGATTCTTCTTCGAACAATGTTTTGCATGCAAGAAATTTAGACATAGAAGTACTAAGTGCAGAAGTCAAATGATGAATAGATATAATAAAGGGAGAATATTTCAATCTTTCAATGGCTACTATTATTCATTCAATGTATTTGTAAGTAAGGCTAACCAGTGCAGATCAAGGATGAATAGAAGTCAGTTTGGTCATAAAAGTGTTATATGCTACTTTTGCAACAAACCTAAACATATTTCAAAAATTTGTATAAGAAAAAATAGAAGACAGTCTAATATGGTAAAGAGGAATGAATCGGTGAAGAAAGTTGATCCTACTAATGTTAAAAAGGAAATGGAAAAGATATGAAGAAAGAAAGACAAATCTAAGAATAGAGATGAATCAGGACTACAAATTCTTATGTACCTACCTCTAGTACATATAACTCTTCTGGAAACTAAGCCCATGCTAAAGCTTAGGGGGAGCAATAACAGAAAATACTAATAACCCCCTAAAGTTTAAGATGTCATGGCTTTGCACTAAGATATGCCTTGGAAAAGGAATTTATGAAGCTATAGAAGAAAGTTGTGGAAGAAAATATTGCGATGCAGAAGTTTGTAGAGCATCTATAAAATTAACTGTGATACAAAGTTTTGAAGTTTGACAACTTTTTCTAAAGAATTTATTGCTAACACACCTATTAATAGGAGTCAAATCATGGAGTTAAAAACATATTTGAGAAGATAAAATTATTTGATGTGAAGGAAATGAAAATTAAAGAAGAGGAAATGGATTTGAGGCGTTATCAGGAAGAAAAACATCAAAGCCCTAATCTTCGTTGAAACAAATTCAAGAGGTATTATGCTTAAACAATTCCTTTCCAAAAAAATTCATCTTTAATGCAATAAATGGTTTGAAGGTAGTAAAAATAGATCTCAAATTAAATTGAAGAGGTATTCTTGGAAAAATCTGTCGAAAGACTCGACGGGTGCATTTTAGGCACTACCCTTAGAGTTTTACCTACTGAAGATATCTATGCATACATATATGTAAAAATAGAAGAGATGTCCTCTATTGGATTGATTATTTTATGGAAAAGAAAATTGGAAGAAAATTATGATGCATACAAAACCCTAGTTGAAAAGAAATTGGATGTATGGAAAACGTTTCCACTATTTGAATTCGACAAGAAGTACATTTGAATTGCATTGAGTAGGATTCATGATGAGTCTATTTGGATTGATGGTGCACACTTGATAATAGGAGAATAAATAAGGGATATGACTGGTTTGTGGTCCTCCCGACTAGTACCAAGGTGGAAGTTTGTCAATGACCAAGAATTAATTGAAAAGACTGGTACAACTCTTCAAGGAAAGGAAATTTTCTTGAGCACAATTGGAAATCCAGCTATTTGGTATGCCGCAATGCTTATTGGACATAAAAAAAATTTACCTAATTTTGGCTATACAATCTCTACTATCATTGGTCTCATTGCATTTGACATGATTGAGAATGGTGCAAACTATGATCATTGTGAGTTACTTTGACAACACCTGATGAAGAATTTGAAAGAAATAAAAAAGAACAAAAAGAGTACATTCATGTATGGTACTTTGATAGTTTTCTTACTTTTCTACTTCATAAAGGAGATACCGATAATTGGAAAAGTGGAATGGTGAAACACAAAAATAGTAGCACATCAAATAATAAATCTTATGATGAATCTTGGTGGATCGAATGCTCAAGAAGATGCTCTTGCAACATTCTTTGGAATATTTCAGATGAGGATGAATAAAAGAATAAGAATTCTAGAGAGTGTGGTGGAAAGATACTTAAGAGACATCAATTTATTTGTCTCTGCATATTTTTGTTACATGGAAGCAATTGAGCCTAGACTTGTGTGGATTTCTGAGCTAGATTATAAAGTAATTGTGGAGGAAGTTGATCATTATGTAGAAGTGTTTCTATGAAAGCCCAAAGGACCCCAACAGAATAGGTTTAGAATAAAAGTCTATGACTGAAGCCTCTGGTAGTTTAAGAACGAGTAAGAAAAGAAAAAGTGTTGTTATCAAGAAAGAGATTACAAAACTAGAAGGAAGTCAATTTGATGTGACCCCAAATGAGCATGAAAGTGGAAGTACACAAGACCTAGATGAAGCAATAAAATCTTTACAAGAGGTAATTCCCAGTGCAAGCATTAATGCATCAACATCCACTACATAAAATCTCAGGAGTATGGTTGATTCATTGAAAGCATGCATCTTCATATTAAAAGAAAAAGAAAAAAAATGATTCAAAAGCAAGAACTACAGAGGAAAATCTAGAATTCATCAGAAAGAAATGTGCAAATGCACACCACGAAGTCTTGAAGGACAAGAAATAATATCTTATTGTGTGAATTGGTCCACTTGGACACAAAATACAAAGAATGAAATGATTCAAAATGAGACTCAGATAATCACTCAAGTGGATTTCTATGATCTAGAAAATGACAAGAACAATCAGAGATTGTCTTACATCATGCAACTACAGGACAAATTCTTTACCTTAGAAAATTTGAGAATAGAGACAATCAAGCAGTATGTGGCACTAAGGGACTTAGTAAAGATAAGGCACATTCCTATATCCAGTGCTCTTGCTAGTGTTGGAAAACTATCATAAATAAATCTTAGCCCCAACACTATGGAAGAAGGAATAGAGTCTCTAACAAAGCTTGAACTATTATACAAAACTCTTGTAGACACAAAAGGTTCTTAGGAAGAAGGAAAAACTACTTGGTAGGATAATTCGAAGAATCTTAAGGGATCTTCATCTTCAATTTAATATATTCTTATCTTTTTTATCAATTATCCTTTTTGATGATGCATACATACATATATCTAAAGGATATATACTAGACCCCTGCATGACCTTTGTCATTGATGTCAAAGGGGGAGAAATAATGTGAGAGATAAAGGGAAGGAAAAACATTTTTTTGTCAATACATTTTTGATGATTGGAAAACTCCTTTTGGAAAGTCAAGGTTAATCTTGAAAGGGGGAGTTAATTTTATAAGGGGGATTCAAGGTTAGGAAGACATAAGTTCCAATTCATGATATGGAATTTTTTTATATGCATCTTTCCATCAATGACAAAGGGGGAGATTGTTGGAAGTTTGGAAGTCTAACATTGTTGATGTAGCTTGGCAACATGAGCATGAAGTGTACATACATAGGTTGATTTAGGTATCCCAATGTTTTCATTGATGTCAACATTATGGGGAAGCATTTCTGGTATTATTTGTACAATACTATCTATACCAGAAAGTTGACCTATCAGAAACTTGGCTAAGTGTTCTCTGCTGATGGTGTTGTGGTTCATTGCGGTGGTTTTTGGGTCTGCACTCCACCACAAGAAGAGGTATAGCTCTGCAATTTTAATCATATCATTATGATTGGATCATACAACTATATTCAAGATCTTGAGAAGTTTGGTGAAGAGTACTGTAAGATATCAATGATAGAGTTCAACTCTGTATATTACTATCATCTCTTTGTTCAATATAACAGCGTGGGAGATTTCTGCATTTTCTTGTGAAGAATGTTTTGATGTTACAGTTCTAAAGGTAGTCTCACTGATGTCAATAAAGTGATAAACTGAAGAAATATTGAATATGGAAGATGTGTATGTTAGGAAGCGTGTGTATGTTTGGAATCTTTTGTGATTAGGTCTTGTTCCTGGCTAACCTAATACATGATATGTGTTGAGAAGATTATATACATTCTACAGATGTTAGTTGGATCTATTTTTAGATCCATACCAACCTAACTTAAGTATTACACAAATTTTTTTTAGCGTGAAGATGATTTTGAATTTTGTGTGGTGCCAACAAAAGCTATTTTGGATTGTTTTGCTTACATCTAATTAAGATGACCTAATTGATGTGTGCAAGTGTAATTGGGTATACATACATGAGATATTTTTGAATTGAGGAGTGTGCAATATGTGGATGAGTGAGAAAAAATAGCATATGAGGTGTGAGTGGTATTGTATGATACAAACATGCAAATTCAATGGTAAGAGTTCAGATTCAAAGCAGAGTTGTTGTGTGACTGCTAAGCAGAGTAGTACATCATATTCAGAGCTTTAAAGGAACTAAAATACAACACAAGGAAGGTGCACTTTGCATCATTTCATACTTTGGAAGTGAGCCACTTTTGTATTGTACTTAACTCTGGCTGTGAGCCTTATAAGGATAGTGTGTCCTAGAAGTGAGCCCTTGTAATACACTATATCCGAATATAATATATTGTGAGCTAATCCTCACCGTGGTTTTTCCCATTTTAGGTTTTCCACGTAAAAATATTGTTGTTCATGTATTTCATGGATTTATGGATAATTCATGCTTTCATTTCTTATTTCAGTTAATATGGTTTGGTGATTAAATATGTTGTGTTCAAAAGTTATGGAATGTTGATTCACCCCCCTCTCAGTATTCTAAATGTTCAACATGTAACACTTCAAAACATAAGATGTTGCATTGATATACACCAAAATATTTAAGACTTGTAAGGATGGATCCATAAACCTTTCTAAGCATATTCCCAAGTCTACACAACCACATCTATCTCATTATAGGAATGAAAAGCATTCCAATCAGCCTTCATCAGAACTTGTCTCTAATAGAGTATAGACCGAAACTTGGTCACTTATAACTTTCATTGTAAAAGCTGTAATGACGTGAATTATTGGATATAACACCTTCGCATCTCGAACATCTTATCTTCTAAATCGTAAGACTAAATATTGCTCTACAGAGGGATGCAAACCAAAATACCATGACTCTATCTTAGAGCATACATTATGAATGTGTTAGCAAAAATTTTCCAACATATCTCCATGTGTGGTACACAAAATAGGAATAATATCAAAACATATTGTAAACACATTAAAAAATATGTACCTACCTTCGCATCACACTTAGACACCAGGTTGAACATCATTCTTCCATATATTGTCGACCAAATCAACAAATATCTTTGCAATTCTACTATCTTCAGAGTATATAAAAACTTCATCATGCATTAACATACACAAGTGACAACCAATATTGAGTTGAAATCAATGAAAACACTTATTTCCATCAATATCCCCCTTTCCCATTCATGGAAACATTCATTTATCTACAATTCTTCTCTCCCCCTTTGACATCAAGGGCAAAGGGCATAATATCTTCTACTTTTATTAGCCCAAAAACTATATAAACTCCCCCTTACGGTATTATTATTACAAGCAATAGTTCCCCTGATATGGAGATTCCCCAAAAATGATGCTATGTACAGAATATTTTCAACAAAAACTCAAAAAGATATTGCAATCTTTTCTAAAACTATACAAAGACAAACTTGTTTTACCTACACCTTTGCAGCTTCCTTAGAAGATAAAATATTATTGTGAATTACCTTAAGTTTCCCCAGAGTTGCAACCCAATTTTCTTTTGCTAAGGTGAGAATATGGTTCTGATATTCAAATTGCATGAAAAAGTCCTCAACCTCATCTACATTGTTTGGAACCTTCATTTTTTGATAAATCTTCTCTGCTTTAGCAAGCAACCCAAATAATGAAGCAAGTATTAAGTTGACTGCTTCCCTTAGCTGAACAATTTTTTTCATTATCTACTCTCTCTGGTCTTCAAGCATTGTCAAATGTAAGTGAATATTTTTTATTTGAGTTCTTATTGAACCAACCTTATCCTTTGTCAAATCATATGTTTAGACCAATTAAGTAATCTATGACTCAATAGAGTCAATCTAACCTTTGATGTTCTTGGTGGAGTGATGCACAATAGGGGTATGCAATATCCTAACACACACAAATAACCACCCTTTTAAACCCTTAGTCTTCCATCAATTGTTTTCCTTCACAATGCTCCATTCTTCCTTGTAGCCTTTCAAAAAGGAATTTTTTGACATATCTCTTAAACCAGAATAGATCTACAAAAAGGGAGACTTGTTTCAAATACCCATTTGGCAATTCTCAAACATATCCAAAATCTAGGTAGAGTTTCTTTGTATGGCAGGGCTCAAAAATTGGCTATCCCACTTCTTGACTAGGCCTAATTAAGCATCTAGGCATGGCACAACTAGGTTCAAGGATTCAAAATGTATCAACACCTATTCAAACACCTTCAACATATCCCATAAGATCTCAACAACCTATTCTATGCCCCTACAAACAACCTACAATGCCTTTTCTAACATAACCCCCTAGGCCACTAGGGTTTGACTGCCAACAAGGCCAAATTCACCATACTGTAATTAAATGCTCCTCCACACGTGCAAACCCAGGCCTCAAAATTTTCAAGGAGATTAAAGACATCAGTACAAAAAATTTTACAAAGTTTCAGGGGTTGATCATGGTGGAAACTATAGATATGGCAATTTCATAGTTTATTTCAACCCTAGGTAGGGTTTGGAGCAAGTTTCAATAAATCAATGATATCTCCTTCAATACTTCATGAAATTTAACCAAACTAGAAGAAAAAAAAACCTATAACAATCCTTCACATCATACATCATCATTCATACCATACAAATAAATATAAGTCTGTACAGATGTGTCAAAGATCTGCAGAATGTAGGAAAACACCAAATTTTCATTGTGAAATGCAATGAACTGCTATTCATAACTTTCTCACAAGACCAAATGAGCGAAATATATTGGGTTAGATTATATATGAAATAGTTATAAAAAATTTCTCAATTTTTTATGAAGATCTAACGGTGGAAACAAAAGTTATGCCATTTTTCTCAAAACAGATAACCCTAGGTACAGATTCAGGTGAGTTTTAGTAAATTTGTAATAACATTCAAAATACTCAAAAAAAAGGCACCAAACCAAATGAAAATTAAAATGAAATTTAGTTCATCCCTCTATCAAAAAAACCAATCTTAGGACCCTACCAATCCGTACAAGTTCGTACCATGCAATGGAGCAGCAATATTGCAGTCAGATTACATAGAAAATGCATAAAAATATGTCTAATTGGTGTCTTATTCCTCCAAAATGCTCTCCAACCCATTGCATCGTGTTTACAAGGTGTATTTATGCTATTAAAATCATGTTTCAACTGCCCAACTGACCATAACTTCTTTTGTTAAGACTACTGACACTTTTACAAGATTTGTTGCATTTTAACAACTTTACAACTTTTACAATTTTGACAATTTTTTGACAACTTTTGCATTATGACTCCAAAACTTCACAAATAGTCCCATATGACCCCTAATGGGACAAAATGAAATTATTCACCTTAAACATTACAAAACAAGACAAAACTTAAACTATGACATCATTTTGTGATGGGGCTCCTAATGCCCCTACATCATACACCCAAGGGAAAAAAGAACTCAAGTCCACTTGAGTGCAGGTCTTCTCTCTTCCTAGTCTTCCAATTCATTTGCAACTTGTCCTTCACTTCTACAAATTTCCCTATATCTTTTTTATTCTTCTTGCATCGACTATTACTGAGCATCTTCTCAACTTCCAAGTTCTAAAATTGCATGAGGTGAGAATATGGTTCTGATATTCAAATTGCATGAACAAGTCCTCAGCCTCATCTACACTGTTTGGAAACTTCATTTTTTTATCAATCATCTCTGCTTTAGCAAGCAACCCAAACAATGAAACAAGTACTAAGTTGACTGCTTCCCTTAGCTAACCATTTTTTTCGTTATTTGCTTCCCAAACAACTTTAATTTATGTTTTGGATGCAAAGAAGATTCTATGTTCACCTCAGGTAAACCTTCTTGAATGATCTTCACAACATCATCAATCAATCCACTCTTGTTCAGGTGTTCCTGTAGAATCTCCTTCCTTGCAGAAGCATGCAAAATATCTCCAAGTTGTAATTTGTGAAGGGGAGAAATGTTTGACAAGCCAACTAGCCCTTCACAGGTAGGAATTTGCAGAAGTTGGGGTGTGACCACAAGTTGAAACTGCATCTACATCCCTAGTAGATCCTTGAAAGAATCTAAAGATGAAGATCCCTTACCAATATCCACAAAAGCATCTTGCTTCTCAACTATCTTTTCTTTTGCATCCTAAATATTTTTAGGATTCTCCTCTTTCTTTTCTTCATCACAGTTTCCTAAATTCTCTAGAGGGGGAATATTATGGTTTCTTACTATAAATAGTGTTCCCCATAGAAGAGATACCCACTTCACCTTGATCTTCTGCACCTTCTGCACCAGTATTCTCCAGATGAGAAATCTCCTCATTATGTTTATCATTTTTCTCTTTCTCTTCTTATTCTTCCATTTTTATATTAGAGAATTCTCGCATTTTGTGTACATCGGAGACACCTTCTTCTTCTTGAAGTCCATAGGATCCTTGTACTTCTTGCTAACCAGAAATACTTTCCCTATTTGTATTTTCTGAAAGAAGCATATTTTAAATTTCTTGTTTATCCAGAGGCTCTTGTGCACTTATTTCAATATCAATATCATGTATTTATGCATGTACTTGTGAATCAATAGTCACCCCAGCCTTCTTCATTTCTTCAATAATTTTTCTTGTCTTTTCTTCTATTTATTTATTCATCCTTTCTGTCTCTTCTTTATCTTTAACCATTAGAGTGTTTATCCTTTGTTTGATTTTGAATTTTTATGCTTAATACTACAATAATTTGACCCTTTCTTCATGAGAAATAGATATACCAACCTTCTCTAATGCTTGTTTCCTCATCTTAGCTTCTTCTACAATAGCTTCATTCCTTTTGTTAATTAGTACATCTACCAGACTTGTTAGAAGTTGATCAATGATTTAATTTATATCCATATTAAATTTGTTCATATACATAACTATTTCCTTTTCAATTATAGTTTTATCAACATGAGACATCTCTTCATAAAGAACAATAACTTCTTTTAGTGTATTGCTATCCTTGAATTTTGCTTGGTCAATTCATGGAATAACCCCTATGAAACTTGTCCATTTCATAGCCTAAATCCTCTAAGCATGCAAATCAAGACAAATTTTGATTGGTCTCATGTGTAGTCTGGCCCCTCAGAAACATACTTTAATTTGGTTCACCTTTTTTCCTTTTGGAAAAATTGAAAAATCCAAGCTATGACTTAGCCATTTTTCCCTTTGAGTGTAGTGTCACTATTTTTTAGCGCACTTGAATATTTTGGATAACTGCATCTCACATGTAGTTACGAAGAAATTCTCCAGAACTACACTCTTGTTCTCATACGTTTGGTCATTAATGTGTTTTAATGTCAGATTATTTATTGATTAACCCTATTTTTTTTTCATTTTTATTGTTTGTTTGTCCTTGTTTCCTCACTATTCTCGTGCCTTCTATTTCTTCTTGCTCATCGTCATTCTCTTGTTGAGTTCCAATGAAAATTTGATCAATTTTTTGCATCATTTACGTTTATAGGTATGTCAAACTAGTTTCTTTTCAATCATTTTTTTGTGAGTTTGTTTATGATTTTAAACACTGCTTAGGTTTTTTTTACGTTTGTTTATGTTTTTAGGTTAGGTTTTGTTTCTTTTTGCATGCATTATATTTTGAATTAGTTTTTCTCAGAGTTTTATCTTTGAATAACACAACTGGCCTTTTTAGACTAGTGTTGTTTGGAGATAAAAATCCAAGCAATTTCCTACCCTTAGTCACCAATTCAAATAAATTTTCCCCAAAACACCCATATATAGGAACCTTGACTCTAGGTGTTCGGGGAATTTTCCCCAAACAATAACTCGAGTCATGAGGGGTATTTTTTTGTTCCCCACACCTTACACATTTCCCATGCATGACTATCCCATGCACTTCGGAGAAAATTATCCGAAGTGTATCAAAGAGACTTACCTCTCATGCACTTCAGAGAATTTTCTCCAAAGTGCATATCCTTTTTTGCATCACGGTGACTCACTCTTAACAAATGAAAATTAAAAAAAAATCTAACTTGCATCTATTTTATTTGACTTGCCCTAAGTTTAGTTTGGAGAATTTTCTCTAAATTCCACCTAAAACGATACCATCATGTCTCTCATGCACTTCAAAGAATTTTCTCCAAAGTGCATATCCTTTTTTGCATCATAGTGACTAACTCTTAACAAATGAAAAAAAAAAAAAAAAATATGACTTGCATCTATTTTATTTGACTTACCCTAAGTTTAGTTTGGAGAATTTTCTCTAAATTCCACCTAAAACGATACCATCATGTAGAAGTGGGGAATTTTTCCACCTTTACACCAAAAAATATCCCACATAGTTCAAAGAATTTTCTCTGAACTACATCAAACACTTATGAAATGTAAAAGTGCATATTTTCTCCACCATTGTACGTACCTTAGCACTTGAAAAATTTCTAACTTTGGAAGGTCTTGAAACTCTTTTTTGCAGTCTCTTTCCAAATGACTGATTCATCTCCCAAGAAGAAAAATATGAAGTACAAGTACCAAGGAGCGTTCTCAATGACCTCTATGGAGTCCAATGTGGACCATTTAAGAGATACAAAGACCAGGCATGTAGACATGTCAAAAATTTTGGATAGAGTGAAAAAAAAAAACCTTTTTCCTTAAGCATTGAAGTTTTTCTTGATAGTAGTATCCATTTAGTTTTTCCTTTCTAGGGTTAGCTCAGAACCTAGAGTTTGTGAACATGGCAGCAACTACTAATTTTAATAAGGAAAATAAGAGCATAAGAGATGCAAATGGAAAAGTAGTGCTAATATTGGATGAGGAATTATTTGATAAGATTTTCATGTGCTTGGGAATCGACGATTATGTTGATATCACCATGGATTCAACACAAGTTCACTATGACAAGAATACAGGGAAGTGCAAGAAAATCATTAACACCCGATAGCTTAAGAATCCTAGGCATATAATATCAAGGTTTCCAAAGAACATCTTTCTGAGTGAGTTCATTGAAGAGGTAGGTGATCTAATAACTCTCTTGAGTAGAGTTAAAGGGCTTGCTATATCCAATACTTTTCAAGAATAGATGTATCAACACATATATCATAAAGAAGGGTAAGAAAGTTAGTAGCTCAATTTGTGAAAAACTCTCATAAGTGTCAACCTCATTGAAGTTCTATATGACTTCATATTTAGTATATGTTTCTACTTACATTATACATTTTCCTCACCTAAATTTAGAAGGTGATAGAAGAAGCATTTCAATGTATAAATACTACTCATTGTTGAAATTGAAAGAAAGCATCAAGCACTTCAGAAGGGTAAATGATGCCTTCTTTTATAAGTGTAATTTCATGTTTGACAAAGATATTGAAAAGAAAAGAGTCCCTGATGAAGATTGGGAATAAGTGAAAAGGTTTGGTTGTATATTTCTACAATTTCCTATTTTCACCTATATCAAGGTTGGTTGTTTCGATGAGAAACCATACATATTACCAAGGTATCTAGGTGACAAACTAATATTGATGGAGTTATATTTAAAAATAATGGTTGTGCATAGCAAACAAGCAGAAGCACATAGAGCTCATTTCAAGTTTTCAGTCACCATTGGCAGATATTCAATATCTACAACTCCAATAGCCAAAGTAATGGAAACTGAAATATAGTGGGTGACTATGAAGAAGTATAAGAAAAGGAATGAATTTGATTACTAGGGCATGAAGGATAAGCTAAAGGGAAAGTATACTCATGTTTACAATATTGAAGATATATAGGCCAAATGCAAAAATGATGAAGATGTAAGGAAGTTAGACTTCAATCAACTTACCTTAGAATAGATCAGGAACTTTGAGGTTGTTCATATTCCTAAGGAAATGTAGGAAGAATATGATATAGTAGATTTTGCATATGAGGGAAATAAAATTGCTAATACTCCTCTTCCACAAAGTCAATGGTCATAGAAGGAGATGAATTCAATAAGAGAAAGGTTTCAACCTATTATTGCTAACACCAATATTTGGTTGGAGAAGAAAGGAATAAAGTTGAAAATTTTCAAAATAGGATCAGAAGAATAGTATACTAAAGGACCTTTTGGTAAAAGAGAAGAATTGAGAATGAAGAATAAAGAATATTTCCTAGTAATAGCATGAAGCCAAAATTTGTCTTCAAGATCAAAGGGGCTAAAGGTAAAAGGAAAGAAAAAGAGGGGACAACTAATCAGGAAGATGTAGAACAAGAATAAATTATGACTAAAGAGTCATAAGAATCTCTTGTTAGTTCAAATTCCTACTCCTATTACTTCAAGCGTACAGTGTTTACCTAATGTTTTTACTGCTTTTGCTACACCCACTGTGTTGGTACATTATGTTCATTCATCCCCTTCATCACCCACCAATGAATCATTGTTTGAAATCCCTCATGAAAACATATAGAATGTGTTTGGCTCACTTTCCTCTTTACCTAGTTTATCTGTTGTATCCTCACCTATGCTTGATACGTTCACACAATCAGACTGTGATAAGTTCATATTTGCATAATAAGTGTCAAGTGTGGAGATTTCTATTGTAGTATTAACTCAAACTCCGCCAATTTTGACCACCGTTGGCATTTCCCCTAATATCCCATCTTCTTCACAAGCCATAGGACCAACCCTGTCATCACATACCTTGGTGACAAAAATAGAAGAGTGTTCTTCCATCCTTCCTCCTTGGCTGATATCACAAAAACCAAAGAGAAAGAAACAATCCATTTTCCTAGATGACTTTGACTTCGGCCAAATTATTCCAGTAAAGCCCAAGACAACTAAGAAAGCCAAAACACTTTCAAGGGTGCATGTTGATAAACTAGGAAACAAGTATGTTGAAGTGGCAATGCCACCACCAGATATAGTTGTTGAAGAAATCCAAGGTATTGATTATGTTATTTCAAGGATTGAACTTGGAAAACAAACACATGAAAGTACTAAGGAGGACCTGCAAGAAGCATTGGTTTCTTTGATCGAGATATATGATAGAGATAAGGTTATCAAAGATCAAGTTAAGCTTAAGGTGGAACATATTAATTCTATGCTATTAAGGATAAGATAATATTTTGAATTAGTTGAACTGATTATAACATGTGTTGATGATGGTGCAATTCATAAGGTTGAAAGGATTTGGGCATAAGACCGATTTTTGAATGTGTGGATAGAAATATTAATTGTACAAGGAACTCAAATTTTAAAGTCTTATATCGAATTGGTCAACAATATGAATAATATCAAGATAAAGTTGAATCAAACACTTGAAATTCTATCACAAAATTTTAGCTGGTGGAAAAGGACATTGAGACTTGGACAGAGCTAAAGACTTCAAATTGGAAGTGTTAGCTGAGAATATGGTGATCCCCACAAGGAAAATGTATAGAGTATTGTGGTGCAGGGCACCATAGGCCTTCATGATGCATAAAAGGGGTCAATTGTTGGTTTTTGAGTTGTTGATTCACTTTTTGGTTGTAATAAGGTCTATTATTACCATGTTTCATGTTTTAGGGTATCTTGATTCATTTTGAAGTCAAGTTGGTGAAATTTGTAAATCTTGCAAAAAGTTATCAAGCAACTTTTGCATTTTTGGATTTTTAGGGAAGTTGAATGGTTAGATTTTCAAAAGACAATTGTAAATGATTAGTTTTGGTTTTTAATGGCTTAAATAAGCCTTTTGTAGTTGAAGAAAAGGTTCTAGTGGCTAATTTGAAGTTTGAACATCAATAAACTCTGTTTTTTTGCGTTTTCCATTCTGAAATTGCTGCTACATGGACTTGTATGGCCTGGTATGACATGGAAATGGTTTGAGTTTCATTGAATTTGATGTGGAATTGAATCTTCTATCTGTTGTTTTTGGTTTCATTCGATTTCATTAATATTTGAGGAAGTTAGAGTAGATTTACTAATTTTGGATTCATTCAATTTCATTAAGATTTGAGGAAATTAGAGTAGATTTACTAAAAGTTGCTTGAAACCCTCATTTTTGTGAGTTTTGATAGAAAATCATGAAGCTCTTCCCATTCCACCAATGAACCAGTCCTAAACTCGATGGAATGGGTATAGACATGTTAGGTTTTGTGTTCTTGAAGTTTTCAAGAGCAAGGGATGAAGATTGGTGAAGATTTGTTGATGCCCTAGGCTGAAAACATCATGATTTTGGCATGAAAGTTGCATAGAAGTTAGGGTTTGATGAAGAATGCTAGGAGATTGTTGAAACTACTTGGAAAGGTGTTGGCAAATCTTATTTGACATATCTAAGCCATTGGTGTGAATATTTGAAGTATGTGTTTTGAAAATCTCACTATGGCCCATTCAAACAGGCCTAATTAGCCCTCATCCAAAGCGTAGCAGCAAATTTTTGGCTTTGTTGTTCCAAAACAACCACCCCTAAATTTTGAGTTTGTTTTAGAACTTCCAAATGGGTATTCAAAACAGATTTTATATTGGGGGTATGAATTTTTTTTTTGAAAATTATGGTGGGAAAATAATTTATGGAATGTTACAAGAGAAATTGAAGAGTGGTAGAGAAACCCACTAAGTTTGGGTTCTAAATTTGAAAAGCTTGTTTTGTTGAGTTGGTTTTGAGTTTTTTCGTGATTATCCACCCTGATCTACATCAAATTGGTATCAGAGCATAGGTAGGTCTGTAAGGGAGAGATAGTGTGAAGAAAAGTGAACAAGATGCCTCCAAATAATAACAATATGGCTAGGGAAATGAATAAGATGAAAGAAAAGACTACAAGGGGGATTAGAAAGTTGAAGGAACTACAAGATATGGTGGTAGCAAGGCTCGAGACTATTGAAACCAGTCAGAGAAGAGGTGTGGTTATGGGTGATGAGAGTGACCCCAAAGAAGAAGGGGAAGAGGAGAATGAAGAAGAAGAGGAAGAGGAATTGGATCCTCATGAGCATAGGATGGCTAAGCTACTAAGAGTAGTCAAGGCAGATAAACAAAAGGTAAAGATGGATGTACCTATGTATGGGGGTAATTTGAATGAGGAAGAGCTTTTAGATTGGATTGCAGCACTTGATAACTATTTTGAATGTGAGGATGTACCTGAGGAACAAAAGGTGAAGATTGCAAAAACACAATTGAAGGGACATGCCCTATTACGGTGGGATTATGAGCAGACTGAAAGGAGGAAGAAAGGTAAGTCAAAAATTGTTTCTTGGGATAGAATGGTGGCTAAATTTAAGGGTAAGTTCTTACCGGTTGATTATGCAATTCAAATGTACAAGATACTTCAAGGTCCAAAACAAAGAGAAATGGATGTCAAATCCTATACTAATGAGTTCTATAAGCGAAGTATAAGAGCAGGTCACATGAAGGATGATGTGGAGAAGGTCGCTAGATATCTCAGTAGGTTAAGATTTAACATTCAAGATGAGTTAGCTTTGGAAAATCCAAGAAAGATTAAGGATTGCTATCAAATGGCAATTAGGGATGAAGAAAAGTTAAAGAGAAGGCAAGACAAGTCAAATAGGGGTAGAGGCAGCAACTCTAGAGGAAGAGGTTAATTTTCTAACTCAAGGTAGCCATATGAGGGCCAAGAGGATAAAAGAAAAGTCCAAGACCAAGTTGTTGATGCAAGAGGTGGATTTAGAGGAGGTGGATCAGGCTTTAGAGGCAGATTTGGAGGTCAAGGAAGAGGTCCACAAGGATTCATAGGAAGGTGCTATCAATGTAACAAGTTTGGACATCAAGCATGGCAGTGTAATGAAGGTCAAGCCTCTACTTCACATAAAGGAGAAAGAAGAGCTCAATTGGTGCAAGAAGATGACAATGAGAGTGTAAACTCTCCATCATAGCATGTTGCTCCAGAGGTTGGTGAATCACTAATGGTAAGAAGAACTCTCATCAAAATATCAGTGGAGAAGGAGCCACCACAAAGGAAGACTCTCTTCAAGACAACTTGTAAGTGCTTGGGTAAGGTATGTAAATTTTTAATTGATTCAAGAAGTACATATAACATGGTTTCAATTGAGATGGTTGAAAAACTAAGTTTCCTAGAATACCACATGTTACTCCTTATAAAGTTTCTTGGTTGAATGAGGTTCAATATGTTTTGGTAAATGAGCAAATTTGGGTGGATTTTAATATAGGAGGGTATAAGGACAGAATTCTACATGGCATATTACCTATGGATGTATGCCATTTGCTGCTAGGGAGGCCTTGGCAATTTGATAGGCATGCTATGTATGATGGGAGAATGAACACCTATGAGACAAACAAAGATGGAGTTTCCTATACCTTGACACTATTGAACAAGGAGGATAAAGGGAAAACCATAAAACCTAATGTGATGATTGTAGGTAGGAAGGATTTCATAAAGGTAGAGGAAGAGAGCACATGGATCATGCAACCATTCTTGAACCTGGAGATAATAGGACAACAGACATGAAGAGTGAATTAATTGTGGAGATTCAAGGTTGGCTTAAAAAATATGTTGCTATGAGGATAGAAGAGGTGTTTCATTCATTGATTTCACAAAGGGATAGTGTCCATTCTATTTTTTCCATACCAAAGGTTAATATATCTGATCAAGCAATGACCATGGGGATACAACATCATATAGACGAGATGGGAAACAAAGGTGAAGAGATCACAGGTAAACTACAAGAGAATGTAGACAAGACTAAGCACACAATTGAAGTAAAGAAGAAGGAGGTTCATTTCAAGGATGGAGGATACATGGTATCAGGTAATGATGATGGTTCCACAACATTCTCAGATGAAGCACAGGTTAAATATCATCCAACAAGTAAGTCTCTGCAGTTGAAGCATGTCCTAGGTGCCAAAGAATTCACAAAGACAAGGGATGATGCATATTTCCAGTTTTTGGTCCATTGGAAAGGTTTACCAGATGGAGATTTCACTTGGTGGTGAGGGAATGAGATGATTAAACATGAATCCAATGTTATAGCACTGTCCTCAAGGGGACTTGAGTCAATTTCGCCTGGGGAGTATGGTGTAGGGCACCATAGGCCTTCATGATGCATGAAAGGGGTCAATTGTTGGTTTTTGAGTTGTTGAGTCACTTTTTGGTTGTAATAATTTCTATTAATAGCATGTTTCATGTTTTAGGGTGTTCTGAGTCATTTTGGAGTCAAGTTAGTGAAAATTGTAAATCTTACAAAAAGTTGTCAAAAGTTGTCAAGCAACTTTTGCATTTTTGGATTTTTATCGAAGTTGAACGGTTAGATTTTCAAAAGATAGTTGCAAATGATCAGTTTTGGTTTTTATTAGCTTAAATAAGCCTTGTGGAGTCGAATACAAGGTTCTAGTGGTTAATTTGAAGTTTGAACATCAATAAACTTTGTTTTTCTGCGTTTTCTATTATGAAATTGTTGCTACAGGGACTTGTATGGCCTAGTATGGCACGTAAATGGTCTGATTTTCATTTCATTTAATGTGGAATTGAATCTTATATCTTTTTTTTTTTGTTTCATTAAGATTTGAAGAAGTTAGAGTAGATTTACTAAAAGTTGCTTGAAACCCTCATTTTTGTGAGTTTTGATAGAAAATCATGAAGTTCTTCCCATTCCACTGATGAAATAGTCCTAAACTTGGTGGAATGGGTTTAGAAATGTTAGGTTTTGTGTTCTTGAAGTTTGCAAGAGCAGGGGATGAAGATTGGTGAAGATTTGTTGATGCCCTAGGCTGAAAAACATCATGATTTTGGCATGAAAGTTGCATAGAAGTTAGGGTTTGATGAAGAATGCTTAGGAGATTGTTGAAACTGCTTGTAAAGGTATTTGAAGACCTTATTTGACATTTATGATCCATTGGTGTGAATATTTGAATTTTGGGTTTTGAAAATCTCATTGTGACCCATTCAAACAGGCCTAATTAGCCCTCATCCAAAGCGTAGCAGTAGATCTTTGGCTTTGTTGTTCCAAATCAACCACCCCTAAATTTTGAGTATGTTTTAGAAATTCCAAATGGGTATCCAAAAAATATTTTATATTTTTGGTATGAATTTTGGTTTCAAAATTATGGTGGGAAAATAGTTTATGGAACGTTACAAGGGAAATTGAAGAGTGGCAGAGAAACCCACAAAGTTTGGGTTCTAAATTTGAAAATTTTGTTTTATTGAGTTGTTTTTGAGTTTTTTGGTGATCATCCACCCTGATTTGCATCATATTGGGAAGGAATGAATCATAAGAGATATCCTCAGAGAATTGATCAAAGATCTACAAGAAACCCAAGATATAAGCATTGATAAAGGATTAGACATCACTATCAAGGTAGGGGAACTTCCATGTCAGATACTTGATCAAAGTCAGAAAAATATTCTCGTGGATACAGTTGTTCAGGAATTTACCAAAATAATTCACACAGATAGAATTAGAAGCTTTCTCACTATATTCTATTGATAAATTAGTGGACTTACAAGTACTTTTGGATGAGTTGAAGATAATTTTGTACAGGAACATAAAGGCATATTTCAACATAGAGGACTCTATCACATAAGTTCTAGCCATCTATAGCTATACAACAGGTCCAAACGACACTAAAGCTCAAGCATCTTTGAAAAGATATGAAAACTTTCTAGAGAAAAAGAAAGAAGAAGAAGAGAATGTGTCTGCAGACACTTAATTTATTTTCCAAGCTTTTTGTTATGTAGTTTGTAGTTTGTGAATGAAATTTTACATGTATTTTTGTAATATACAATTACATGTAAAAGGAGTACGATCCTAAATCAAATTGGACTCTGCCCTTAAATAAGTCAAAGTAGTTGTAGATTTCCTATTTTTTCTTATAGCTTCCATATATAAATAAGAGGAGGCTCTTTTTGTAATTTTCTTCTTTTAGATATTGAAGTGAAACACTATCGCATTGAGGAGTACATTCAAACTTTTATTTCAAAAGTGTAAATCATATTCAATCAATATAAGGAAAGCAAGTTGGTGTTCAATATTTGTCTTGAATCAAGCTTGCGGTGCATTGAAATTGTTCTTAAGTATTTTCTATTGCATTCCCTTGTGTATGTGATTGAATCATGGCATGGAATCAAATATTATAGAAGCCATTCTAAATCTGATTTTGTATCCTTTGAGTTGTGATATCATCTTTGGAGATGTGTTTATGTTCATGATTGGAAAGTAACTTGAAGTCTTTGGGCTTCAATTTATTGTCTATGATTGTTTGATCTTATCTTGGCATACGGTGAAGACTTTGGGCTGTGTTAGCTCTCAAAAACGCAGGTTTTAACCACAAAAGGTTGCCAAGCTTTCACAACGTTTTAGGGTAACATAACAAGGTTTGAAACAATTAAACCTTCTACTATTTAGGTGCTGCAAAACCAAGGCGGGTGTACCTCTCTGAATAATGCAGACTTAACTTGCTATCAATCCTCTTACAACACTTGTTCACAATGGCACAAGGGAGTGAACAGATGATATCTAACTTGAAAATAGTGACAATATTCTGATCTAAGTCCTAAATGCTCAATTTAAAGATATAGTTGAATGAATTCAAAATGATGAAGTGTAGAGACTAGTGCCTTGTTGGGTATGTGGAGTCAAATGAGATCATGATAAGCAACACTTTCTAGAGAAGACACAAATTATCTGGCATGTGTTTTGTTTACAACTTGTATAAACATGCAATAATGTGACTACTAAGTTCTACTTCAATAATCCAGAATGAATTTCTCTTATTACTATGATCAATAAAAGGATTTAATCTTTGCTTGAAAGAACAAGTTGATCGATCACACAAACAGAAAATGTGTATTGATAAATCAAACATAAACTTGTTATGTTAATTCAAACAACCAGAAAAGTCATTCATGGAGACAACTCAGCAGTATTCTTCATTTTAATTCAACAGATAATTAACACCAGAGAAATACAGCAGCATCAACTAAATCTCATAAATACCTCCATTGTGAAATCATGCAATAATAGCCTCTAGTCTGATAATTTTATTCTACTATGTCTACTTGTAGTATATCAAAAATCTAATGTCTGGTCTCTATTAACAACTACAACATGCTTATTTATACACCAGCATGAGAAAAATATCAAAATAAAATATCATGTCGGCCTTCCACAAGATTTGGGTCCAAAAATATGTCGGCTTGCAACGGTCATCCAAACAGATTCATGTCGGCCATAGCATTCCAAAATTTTGTTTTTACCAGTGAGCAGTCGGTGAGACAACCATATCGCTCTGTCGAAGGCAATTCAAACACTAATCACTCCACTTGCATCCCTATTTTAATCGCATTCGTCGTAGCTACCTGTTAGTCATATTGAGATCAAATAATGTTCCTTTGTTTGCATTCTGCTTCACTATAACTCATAGGTATCGTGGAGACCTCACATAGAATGTATTAAATTTCATCAAGAGCCCATACTATTTTCCCAGTCGCCAAGACACATGGAGAGTCATATTGAAAAGCACACATGTTTTGTCCACTATCGTTGTGACCACATGACCTTGGAGAGACCTCATATAGATTGAAACGTGTTTTTCCAAAGATCTTCATTTACTTTAAGTTGCAGAGACACGAGCAAATTTCTCACCGACGAACTCCCCTTGTTCTATTCACTATTGCGGTAGCTCATCCGGGTCGGTGAGAGGTCATATAGAGCATTTTAAGTTTCACTGAGAGCCTCCAACCAACTTCATGTCGGTGTGACCAGACCATTGTTACGCCGAACACAAGAAGTGTCGCCATAGCCCATCGCTCTCGGGGAGACCAAATACCGAAACACAAGTCACAACGAGCCAACCTTGATTCCACTCAACTTCGCCAAGACCACAAGATTCTCTCACTGAAAGGACACCCAACGTGCTCTCCAAGACCCAAGCCTTTCGCCATGACCTCCTGCCACAAACACATGTCTTTTCCGATGTCCTACATAGCCGAGATAGATATAAAATCCTACCAAAAGTACATTCAAAGAGAAACTATGTGTAAGGTTAGCGAGACCAAAGGTCACTCGCCAAGACCTTACAACGATAGCCATATCTCCCACCGAGCCATTCCATCATCTGCCGGTCGGTAAAACAAAATGAAATCACCAGGACATGATGCCGATACCCCAAACCCCTGCTGATAGACCGCATCCATAGTAGCCAGTCGTTGTGACAATAAGAATGTCCTGCTGACCACCTGAAATAGAAGAATTTAGCAGAAAAAACATAGTGGGTCGGGGAGACAAATGTAGACATATGTCGATACAGTCCAAAGTGTAAAAAGAAGCAAACGTGGATGAAATCTATGGGGCAGCATGGGCAGAATGTGGATAGAGCACCATGAAAATAATGGAAATGTGGCTTAGGTAAATATCACATGGAGACTCAAGGGATATGAAGATATGAAATATAATCATCAGATTTTGATAGTTTCAATAGTGGCTCCATCTAGGGATGAATGATAGTCAGATCATTGCAAGGATCCAGAATCATTGGGAGAGTAGACCAGACAAAGAAAGAACCAATGAGCAGCAAAGGAATGAATGGCAATGGAAATGAATGCAAAGTGGAAGTGAATGCAAAGTGAATGCAAGATGGAGGTGAATGGAAAATGAGAGTGAAATGGAGATGGATGAGAACCTAAACTACTATGCATGGAAAATAATTTCTTAAGAGGATACACAAGAATTGTCCATGCACTGGCAACCCTCAATCCTCTGTGTTGCTCAAGAGAAAAACAGCTTCAAGAATTTCCCATGAACAGGAAATTCCTGATCCTCACCAGCCATGTTTTTTAGATAGTATGAGTCCTCACCCTTCTTTCCAATGACAACAAAAGGTCCCAACCAAAGAGCTTCAAATTTACCGTGCTTTCCCTTCTCCTAACACCTTGCATTCCACATCAACACCAAGTCATTCTCTTCAAATTTTCTATTCTTTGCCTTCTTGTCATATAGATACTTCATCTCTGCCTGTAACTTCATGTTTTGACTTTGGGCCTCTCTTCTTACTTCATCAAGTTCAGCCAATTGCTCCATTCTGTCCTCCATAGGCTCAAGAACTTCCAAATCTTCTTGCAAGACAAACTTGTAAACTGGTAACAAATTCTGCAAAGGCATCCTGGCTTGTGCTCCATACACTAATTCAAATGGGGATTTTCCAATTGCCTTCTTCACAATGATCCTATCAGCCCACATAGCTAATTATAACTTTGAATCCCAAGCCTTCTTGTTATGTCCCAGCATCCTCTTTATAATCTTCAAGAGACTCTTATTGTTGGACTCTGCTTGACCATTGGCTTGTGGATGATAAGGAGCTGCATAAGAAATGGTAATGCCATACTTATCACAAAAGCCTTTGAATTCATCTGACCTGAAGCACATCCCATTGTCTGTGATTATCCTCAATGGTGTACCAAATCTGGTGATAATGTTGTCCATCAAGAAAGTTGTTACAACTTTACTTGTTGCCTGCTTGGTTGGGATTGCCTCCACCCATTTTGTAAAATAATCAGTGGAAACTAGTATCCATCTATGTCCTCCACTTGATTTCTCTTGTATCTCTCCAATGAAATCAATTCCCCATTGATGGAAAGGGGCATCAGTCTGCAAAGGTCGAAGTGGAAAAGCACCCTGATATTTCAATTTTCTAGAAAACTTTTGACAAGCCTCACATCTTTTCACATATGTAAAAGAATCATTAAAAACCTTTGGCCAAAAATACCCAGCCCTAAGAAATTTGTGCGCAGTTGTCTTTGCTGAATAATGACCTCCACAAACTCCTTTATGCATTTCCTTCAAAACATGCTTAGCCTGTGACTCATCCAAACATAACAACAATATGCCATCCCTATTTTTTCAAAACAGATCGCCATCCATAAAAACATATTTGGACGCCTACAACTTCAAATTTCTCCTCTGGTTGTCACTCAATCCATCTGGACACTTCATGTATTTAAGATAATGCATAACATCAGTATACCAAGGAGTATGTTCAATGCTTGCAACTGCAGCCCCTTCCTCAACATTACAGATCTGATTTGCCTCAATATTAGTTTCTGCCATCAGCTTAGCCAAGCCTTGGCCTCTTACCAGATTAGTAATCTATATCTCCATGTCAAATTCTTGAATCTTGTTGATCCATTTGCATCTTTTCCCTGTAACTTCAGATTGTGTTAAAATGTCTTTGACAACAGCATGAGGGACAAAAGCAACTATTTTTACTCCCACAAGATATGGCTTGAAAGCTTTTACAACCTTTACCAATGCAAATGCTTGTTTCTTCATTATGTCATATTTTAATTCAGACCCCTGTAATGATTTACTAAAGGACACAGGCTGTTCATAACCATTATTATTCTTTTGTAACATAACAGCAGCAATAGTATGCATAGAGGCAAAATAAAAAATCTGAAAAGGCTTTATAAAATCTGGAGACTTTAGAACGAGATCCTCTTTGATAGCCCTTTTGATAGACATAAAAGCATCTAAAGCTTCAATATTCCACTCCATTTTTTGTCCTTTCTTCAACATTTTAGATATGGGCTTAATGATCTCAACAAAATTAGAAACAAATCTTCTGACAAAATTAATTTGACCAAAGAATGATTGTATTGCTTTGACAGTCTTGGGAATAGGAATTTTATCAATAGCTTCAACTCTCTCAGGGTCAATTCTAATTCCTTCTTTTGAAACAATATGACCCAAGAGCTTACCTTCTGTGACTGCAAAATGACACTTTTTTGGATTTAAACTAATACCATATTCAAGAGCTTTGATAAATACCTTTTCAAGATGTTGAACATGATCCTCAGCCCTCTTCGAATAAGTAGTCAAGTCATCTTGGTACACCACCATGATAATATTAATCAAATCAGCAAATGCCACATCCATAGCTCTTTGAAAAGTCACTCCAGCATTGGTGAGACCAAATGGCATTCTTATGTATACATATGTTCCCCAAGGAGTTGTAAATGTTGTCTTGTATTGCTTAGATTCCTTGACTTTAACCTGATTGTATCCACAAAACCCATCCATTATGGACAATAGCTCACAACCCGTCACCTTATGTAATATTGCTTCCATGTTGGGTAGAGGATAATTATCCTTGAGAGAAGCCATGTTCAGATTTCTAAAGTCCACACATAGTCTGATGTCACCATTTTTCTTTCTCACAGGAACCAGATTTGAAACCCATGTTGAATGTCTGATTGGCTTAATAATTCCTCCATCTCTGAGCTTTGTCAATTCTTCCTACATCTTAGGCTCCAGTGTTGGATTTATGGGCCTTTGCTTTTGTCTAAAAATCTTGGCGTCAGGCTTCAAAGGTATTTCATGCTGAAATAAATCCTCCCTGTATGCTTTCATATCTTCATATGACCAGGCAAACACATGTTTGTACCTTCTCAGCAACTCTATCAGCATTCTTCTAATTGTAGGGCTAATCTTCTTTCCAATGTATACTTTTCTTGGTGTTATCTCAGTCCCCAAGTTAATTTCTTCAACATCTTCTCTTTTGATTGGAGTCTGTTTCATAAAAGATCTATCATTTCCATCATACAGCCTCTCCAATGCCACCAAATCCTTGGGCAATTTATTTTTTTTGAGCTGCAATATTTCCTTGCCAAACACAGTTTGCTTCCCATCCACTTCTTCAACAAAAGCACTAAAATCAATTTCCTGGGCCTCATACTGATCTATACAATTGAGGAATTTCAAAAGGTATGTATCATCATTGAAGACTTTCCAGCTATAAACGTTATCAGGAACAGCAGGCCTCGTCTTGAACTCAATTTGTGACACCCCAGCCAATGTGATATCATCTCTTTTCAGCGCCACATTTGCTAAAAAATCAGCCATTCTATTCTTCGATCTGTCAATCCACTCAATCGAGAAGGCATCAAACAATTCAATTGTGTCCCATGTAGCATTCCTGTATTGCTTTAATCTTTTGTGCTTTGCTGCATACTTGGATTTAATTTGTGAAACAACCAACTCAGAATCACCAAAAATAGTTAACAACTTAATCTTGTGTTTCACAGCTATGTTTAAACCTGTCAATAAAGCTTCATATTCTGCCACATTGTTTGTACATTCAAATGCTAACAGAAAAGAATATTTAAAAATAATACCTCCAGGTGAAACAAATACAATCCCAGCTCCATTACCTTCTTGGCTACAGGCTCCATCAAAATACATCTTCCAGACATCATTGCAATTTTGTGCAGCATGTTTTTCAATTGGATCACTATTAATTAATTCTGGTTGAGCTAGTTCTATTTTAAAACTCCCCAGATCAACATCACAAAAACAATTAATTTGGTCCTATGGTACACATTCAACAAGCTGGCTCATTCTTGGCTCCCTGTATAATTTGACTTCCTGGCCATTCACTGGTATTGCAGCATAAGATAAATCAAATTGAACATTTCCACCTACAGCTGCAGTCCACTGCCTTGACAAAAGCATCCCGAATTGAGGAGTATCAATGACTATTATGTCTATATTGTAAGCCACCTATGGATAAGTAGCCAATTTGACTTCAACGCCTCTCATAATGCCCACCACAAGTATTGGTCTATTATCCATTGCATAGCATTTCCCTTCACATGTATCAACCCACATGCCCAACTGCTTCATTACTCTGACTGGCATGATGTTTATAGCAGCACCAGAATCTATCATGCAGTTCCTCAATAATTTATTATTTATAAGCAATGTGGTGAAGAATGGATCCACTTGTGGGGAGGTTGTTAAAACATCACCCATACAGACTTCTGATTTATTTAACTTTTCCTGCCTACTGACTTCTTCAGAATTCAAATATTTTTCATTCTGATTTGTAATCAATTGAACAGCATTATCTAAGTATTCTTTAATTTTCATTAATTCAAGTAGTGGTACAAACATCTTTACTTGAGATAATACCTGTGTGAATTCAAAAGAAGAGTTCTCTATCTTGACAGCCTTCCTCAATTTTGGCGCTTCTCCTTTGCTTTCTTCTTTTTCTTTTTTATTAAGCTAGCCAGGCATATGTATATCTTTATTTAATTCCACAAATTTCTGCTCTTAGACAAGCTTCTTTTCAATTTTATCATACTGCTTGTTTTCTGGCTTTTTTACAATTTCCTATGTAGCCTTTTGATCTTTTATAAAAATTCCCCCAGGAACTCCATCTAGCTCATTTATTTTTCTGTTTCTCAACTGGTATTGACTTTTGGCCTTCTCAACTGCAGCAACAGTGATCCTTTCTATTTCATCCTCAGTAAGTCTCCTCACACTACACTGAGTAGGTGCCTCTACAAGAGGTGGCTCTATATAATCTTCATCAGAATCATAAAAGATCTGTTGTTCAGCCATATGGACATTATATTTCTAATTTGAAACATCATATTCATACCCTTCATCCTCTAAAGATGAATTTCTTTCCTCAACATGATGAAAAACATTTGAAGTCAAATACACCTTGTGATCTTCTCCATCATTTTCCACCAACATTCCCTCTTCATGCATCCTTTGAGCTACAACACAATAGTCTGGAGAATGTGGCTGATTACAAACTTCACAAAAGTAATTATTACTCACCATATAAGTCCCTTTTTTGCTCAATGGATCTAGAGTTTCTTTATTTCTGGGTCTAGCCGATACAGGTTTCCCATCTTTCTAGTCTGTATTGTAAGCAATATCATGCAACCTTGGCCTTTCATTTATGTTTTAACTTATGTATGCATTCTCTTGTATGTACTGATAATTATTGTTTTGTTGAGGAGGCCTCGGGTTGTCTCTTTTATTAGTTATACCAGCAGCCTTCCTGTTGTTTTCAATTGTCAAAGCAATCTTATGTGCTTCGGCTAGATCTCTTGGGGATTTACTTCTTAGTTCATACCCTATCTTAGGATCAAATGAATTTAAATAAACACTCAGTGCAACAAAATCTGGCAACCTTGATCCAGCAGGTACTTTAGTATGCAACTTGTTGAATTTTCGGTTGAAATCATAAATTGAATCATTCTAATTTTTTTGAATTCTCATTAATTCATGAAGAGCTGCATCTGGAGCATTTTGATTTCCATATTTCTCTAAGAGTTTGTCTTGATATGCTTGGAGATAATTAATTGAGAATGCTAGCAGGCTGTTGAACCAATCCCCGGCATCTTCAAGAAGTGACATCATGAACAGCTTCATGTGTAGATCTTCATAAGGCATATCTATGTCTTGGATGAAAATATTAAAACTTTTTAAATGCTCTTCAGCTGTGATTTCATTACTTCCTATAAATTTGGGCACCATATTCCTCCAATTGCCATCCATAGGGTAAGGATACAACTAAAAACTAGTTAAATCAAACTGTCTGATCATGGTTGCATGCTGGTGAGGTGGAGGCATAGGCGGATGTTGATACTGAGGCATGTGATTATTATATTGTGCATTATGAGGTGGGATATAATGTTGACTAGGAGGTGGATACATACCCGTATGCTGTATGGGAATGTGAGGTGGACAATTTGGCTGCTTGTAGTGATTCCCTTTGTGAGGAGAATTTTGTTGATTGGAGGGCCCTGCACTATGATCACCCTACTTGTGAGGTGGGACATACTTTGGGCCACTAGCTATCTAATCAACAATTTGGGCTTTCTACAATTTAGCCTCCAAATCCTTTATCTTCCTCTCTTGTTGTTCCAACTGTTCCTTTACTTCATTAGAAACTGAGAGCTCATGGTTTCTTTCTACCTCTTGTTCAACTTCAAACTCAACCCGTTTCATAGCTTCGAATTCAGCCTGTTTCTGAGAATCATAAAAAGGATTTCTTTGATCTTCAGGAGTTCGAAGTTCTGCACTTGAATCATCTCTCCATGTATCATAGCAATTATTTGTTTCACAATGTGATATTGGTGCTTTACCTTTGTTTGTTGTGCACATGTCTTCATTTATTCTTTTTCCCTTATCAGCTCTGTCATCCTTATGTGCCCACTTACTGCTGCCAGCAAGAGCTCCAGTGTGACTCCCCTATACTGAGATCTTCTTCCATTCATGATGAACAGCTGCAAAAATTATGTCAGAGTCACCACTCACTTTTATCAAAAATGAGAAAATTGTTTAATACTTCTAATCCCCAGCGGAGTCTGTGCAATAATTCTGACTCTATAAGTAAGGCTTTGATTCTGATTGTTCCCCAGCAGAGTCACCAATTTGTTAGCTCTCAAAAATGCAGGTTTTAACCACAAAAGGTTGCCAAGCTTTCACAACATTTTAGGGTAACAGAACAAGGTTTGAAACAATTAAACCTTCTACTCTTTAGGTGCTACAAAACCAAGGCAGGTGTACCTCTCTGAATAATGCAGACTTAACTTGCTATCAATCCTCTTACAACACTTGTTCACAATGGCACATGGGAGTGAACAGATGATATCTAACTTGAAAATAGTGACAATATTCTGATCTAAGTCCTAAATGCTCAATTTAAAGATATAGCTGAATGAATTCAAAATGACGAAGTGTAGAGACTAGTGCCTTGTTGGGTATGCAGAGTCAAATGAGATCATGATAAGCAACACTTTTTGGAGAAGACACAATTATCTGGCATGTGTTTTGTTTACAACTTGTATAAACATGCAATAATGTGACTACTAAGTTCTACTTCAATAATCCAGAATGAATTTCTCTTATTACTGTGATCAATAAAAGGATTTAATCTTTGCTTGAAAGAACAAGTTGATCGATCACACAAATAGAAAATGTGTATTGATAAATCAAACATAAACTTGTTATGTTAATTCAAACAACCAGAAAAGTCATTCATGGAGACAACTCAACAGTATTCTTCATTTTAATTCAATAGATAATTAACACCAGAGAAATACAGCAGCATCAACCGAATCTCATAAATACCTCCATTGTGAAATCATGCAATAATAGCCTCTAGTCTGATAATTTTATTCTACTGTGTCTACTTGCAATATATCAAAAATCTAATGTCTAGTCTCTATTAACAACTACAACATGCTTATTTATACACCAGCATGAGAAAAATATCAAAATAAAACATCATGTCGGCCTTCCACAAGATTCGGGTCCAAAAATATGTCAGCTTGCAACGGTCATCCAAACAGATTCATGTCGGTCATAGCATTCCAAAATTTTGTTTTTACCAGTGAGAAGTCGGCGAGACAACCATATCGCTCTACCGAAGGCAATTCAAACGCTAATCGCTCTGCTTGCATCCCTGTTTTAATCACATTCGTCGTAGCTACCTGTTAGTCATATCGAGATCAAATAATGTTCCTTTGTTTGCATTCTGCTTCGCTATAACTCATAGGTATCGCGGAGACCTCACAGAGAATGTATTAAATTTCACCAAGAGCCCATACTATTTTCCCAGTCGCCAAGACACAGGGAGAATCATATCGAAAAGCACACATGTTTTGTCCACTATCGCTGTGACCACATGACCTCGGAGAGACCTCATATAGATTGAAACGTGTTTTTTTGAAGATCTTCATTTAATTTAAGTCGCAGAGACACGAGCAAAGTTCTCACTGACGAACTCCCCTTTTTCTATTCACTGTTGCGGTAGCTCATCCGGGTCGGTGAGAGGTCACATAGATCATTTTAAGTTTCACTGAGAGCCTCCAACAAACTTCATGTCGATGTGACCAAACCATCGTTACACTGAACACAAGAAGTGTCACCATAGCCCATCGCTCTTGGGGAGACCAAATACCAAAACACATAAGTCACAACGATCCAACCTTGATTCCACTCAACTTCACCAAGACCGCAAGATTCTCTCACCAAAAGGACACCCAACGTGCTCGCCAAGACCCAAGCCTTTCGCCACGACCTCCTACCGCAAACACATGTCTTTACCGATGTCCTACGTCGCTGAGACAGATATAAAATCCTGCCAAAAGTACATTCAAAGAGAAACTATGTAAGGTCGGCGAGACCGAAGGTCACTCGCCAAGACCTTACAATGATATCCATATCTCCCACCGAGCTGTTCCATCATCTGTCGGTCGGTAAAACAAAATGAAATCGCCAAGACATGATGTCGATACCCCAGACCCCTGCCAATAGACCCCATCCACAATCGCTAGTCATCGTGACAATAAGAATGTCCTGCCAACCACCTAAAACAGAAGAATTTAGCAGAAAAAACACAGTGGGTCGGGGAGACAAATGCAGACCTATGCTGATACAGTCCAAAGTGTAAAAAGAAGCAAACATGGATGAAATCTATGGGGCAGTATGGGCAGAATGTGGATAAAGCACCATGAAAATAGTGGAAATGTGGCTTAGTTAAATATCACATGGAGACTCAAGGGATATGAAGATATGAAATATAATCATCAGATTTTGATAGTTTCAACAGGCTACATTAAATTCCATACCTTTCTTTTTTCCAATTGACACAAGAATCAACAAAAGACTTTGTGCTTTTGTGAGTTTCTTGGTGTTAACACTTACCGATATCATTTTAGTTACTCTTTCATTTTAGTAAATTGATTATCAGTTATTATTGCTCCAATTAGTATTTTGTGGTTCATTACATATTGTAAGCATCATGAGATTTTTATTGTAAGTTTTTAGGAGACCATCTATTCTGAAATTAGAGAAGATTATATGAAAACACTCTATGGATAGTTTTAGTGTAAATAAACTTAGTGAATTACTAATCGATTATAGTTAGCAATAAGAAGGGATCCTACCCTTTTTGAGAGGAGATATTTTATCTCATCATATTGTGGTTGATATAACCATTTTTTCATTAGTTAGTTGATAGCAAAATATTCACCCAATAGTTTTTAGCGAATCTGTTGGGGACTTGAACACACAACCAAGAGACTTACACATTTGGTTGAAGTACAATAGCACCTTATTGTTTGTAATTTTTTTGTTGTTGATGATCTATATTTCTTGTCAAGTTTATAATTTGGTAGAAAAAATTGATACACATGGGTAGAAGGGCTCAAGGACTCATTTATCCTACATTTAAATTGTTGCAAAAGCATAACTTTGATCTTTTTCTTACACGTACAGGGACACCTCTTCAATGTACCAAGATTTTTCCTCCTACCAACATGAGATCTCCTATACCAAATGAAGCTTCTAGTGCTCATAGGGCCCTACCTATCACACCACTTCAAAGATTTGTTATTCCTCCATTCAACCCAAGTAGAATGGTTGCTCAATGTCCATGGGCAAATGCTTTTGGGCCATTGAATTTGGCACCACCATCACATGAACTTCCTTGTGGCTTGTGAAATAACTTTGCCAAGTTCTATAAGGATGGCAAGCAACATCCAGATGAGAAAATTGCCACATTTTATATTGCATGTGGAGTCCTTGGAGTAGAGCATGAAGATTTGTTTGTGGGGTTGTTTGTGGAATCGCTCCAAGGAGTGGCTTCTTATTGGTTTCATCATCTCTTAGCTAAAATTATTACTAGTTGAGTTGCACTTCAAACCAAATTTGAAGAGAGGTTCAAACCAGTAGAATATGCTCATGCTTTAATGTCCTAGCTAAATCAAATGAAAAAGGAACCACACAAGCCCAAATGTGAGTTTGTGTCCAAGTTCAATAAGTTGAAAAGTAGAATCACATCTATTGCTGAGCCCACAACTAAAAACATGAAGTGTTTCTTTATCAACACTCAATTGGCTACCAAATCAAAGGATGATCTAATCCTTGAGAGAAAAATAAGGAAAGATTCAAATAGGTCTAGATGATAGTCCTCTTTGGCCTCACCTTCTACTAACACCACAGATTTTATGGTGTAGAAGCTAGCTAATGAATTGTTGTCTCTCAAGAAGCAGATGTCTCAAAGTTTTTCAATTCCCTCCTACAAGTACATTTTAAGGGAGACATACCTAAATGCTTTTACATATCAAATAATGTTGCAAGGAATCAAAACTAGAACAAACTTCCCCCACCACAAGGAAGGCTCCCGCTGGAGGCACCACTCATAAATGCAATAGTGGTTTTTTATGAGTCTGAACAAGATGATCTTACACAATCAGAATATGTCATAAAATGGTGCTAATCTCTTCATAGAGGAGGAAGCAGAGATAGTTGGTGACTCTAACATTGAGTTTCTAAAATATGAAGAAGAGGTTGAATAGGAAGAAGTGACATATGGTGAGTCTTATGTTGTTCTCACCCTCTCTCAAAATAATTTGAATCATCAATAGGAGGTTGATGGAACTAAGTCAAAGGATTACCCACATTCGGTGATCACAATTGCTAAGATGGGAACCCCTTTACCAGTTCAACCAAAGGACATAGCGAGAAACAAACAAGTACACCAAATCCTCCTACTTCTTCTTCTATGTCTAGAACCAATACAACAAATCCAAAACCCAAAATTGAAAACCCCTTGTCTTCTTTGGTGAACCCTTACCAAGCTTTTGATATTATAGATCATGCTAAGAAGACTAAAATCTAGATGTTTGAGGTTGAGTATCTCCAAGCTAACCCCGAACAATTTGAGAGACTAGCCAAGTTTTTCAAAAGAAAAGGAGATCATTCTGGCCAAGACTCTTCTCAAAATGCACCCGTTGCTCCTAAACCAAGGCCTACACAAAGCAACCTCATTGCAACTCCTTCATCTACTCTTGGGAAAATAGAACCTTTCTATATTTCTGTACAAGTCAATGGTCATAAACTTAGTAATTGCATTATTGATTCAGGTGCTTCCGATAATGTGATGCCAGCAATAGTATCTAATTATTTAGTATTAACTTTGATAAATACTTTAAGCTGGTTCTTTTCTATGGAAACCAAGCAAGTTCCCCTCATAGGGAAAATCAAAGATGCTTAGTTTGTATTTGTTGCTTTCCCTAATAAGAGGATAAAGATGCCAATTCTTGTAGTTGATGTCCTAACTTCATATAGAATATTATTGGGATGAAGTTTCTACATGAATTTTGGTGGTGAGATCAACATGGATTTCTCTAAAGCCAAAACACCTATTAAAGGTGTTATGAAGAAACTTCTTCTAGAAAGGGAAGCTAAGTACACCATGAAAAAATCTAAGGATCCAAATGCTTAGATTATTTTTGAGTCTTCCAGAATGTGAACCTATTTCTTGATGACCAATGAAGTTCTTGAGTCATCGGGCGATGATTCAAGTGAAGTTCAAGTAACTGATGATTCGAGTGAAGAGATTCCAGATTTCAAAACTGCCAAGGTATGAAGTTCAAATGACATTTGGACTTTGGAGTTTAATGGTATTTGTTCTTCTATTGGATATAGAGCAAGGATAGTTCTCATATCCTTAGAAGGAAAGATCTTCCCCTTTTATTTCAAGTTGAAATTTGACAACACTACTGATACAGTTAAATATGAGGTCTTACTGTTAGGAATGGATGTTGCACAGAAAAAAGGGATCAAGAATCTTCATGTGCAAGGTGATGTTGAACTAATTGTTTATCAGGTGAGAAATCTATACTAGACAAAGAATGAAAGGTTGTGGCATTACCACAATCATGTTTGGGATTTTGTAGAATATTTTGATGCTTTTGACATATCCATGGTTCCAAGGGAATATAATGATAGGTCATATTCTTTGGTTGTATCAGCCATTCTCATGATTCCTCATAAATATTTCCAAGGAACTGAGTATACCATTGAGTTGGTATTTTGGTCCAGTGTTCTTGAAAATTCCAGCCATCGGAAAATTTTCAATGATGATAATCAAAATATCACATTTCTAGAAAAGGAAAAAAATTGGTGATCTATATTTTGAAGGGAATGACTCTACTCCTCGAGAATCAATCTCTAAAGTAGATCAGGAAACTAGGGAGGAGATCTTAAAACTAAAAAAGGAATAAAATTCCTAAATGATTGGTCTCCCTAGAGAAACTTTTTGATATGAATGATCACTATGTCAAATGGAAACAACAATCTGAATTAGACTCACCAATAGAGGTTGAACAAATCAATATGGGAATACAAGGTGATCCCAAAATGGTGAATATTGGGAAATGTTGCTTGTTGGAGGAAAATAAAAAAGTTTTTAACACTTTTATGATAGTAAATTGATGTGCTAGCCTATTCATATGATGACTTGAATTCTTTTCATCCAAAAGAAGTTCAATATGAGATTCCTCTCAAGTTAGGTTCTCTGCCTCATAAGCAGAAACAAAGGAAATACAACCCAAAAATCTTAGGTACCATTCTTCCTGAGATCCAAAAAATGTTGAATGCCAAAAGTATTTTTCCTATTCATCTTTCAACATGGATAGCTAATATTGTTTCAGTAAGAAAGAAGAATGGAAAAATTCACATTTGTGTGGATTTATGTAAGTTGAATCAGTCGTCACTAAAAGATAATCACCCACTACCGATAACGAATCAAGTTCTACAAATAGTGATAGGTTCATAAATGTTGTCTATGTTAGACAGTTTCTCGAGATACAACCAAGTGGAAGTAAGTGAATAAGATCAATAAGACCTCCTTCACCACTCCATGGGGCACTTTTGCATATCATAGAATGCCTTTTGGATTGATCAATACCGATGCAACTTTTCAAAGGAAAATCCATACCTAGATTTACATGATGAAATGGGTAAGTTTATTGTAGTTTACCTTGATGATTTGATTATCTTTTCTAAGGATCATCATTTATGACAAGTGCTTGAAAGGTGCTGCCAGCATGGTATCTCACTTAATCCCAAGAAATCCATTTTTGAAGTTACCAAAGGTAAGCTTCTTGGGCACATAATGTCTAAGGAAGGGATCAAGATTGATCCTAAGTGGGTCAAATCCATCCATAATCTTACCCTACCTTCAACTAAAAAAATAGTACATTTCTTCTTTGGGAAGGTAAACTTCTTGCAAAGATTTGTTTTAGATTTTTCATTGAAGACTCGTCATATTGTGGATATGATGAAAGGAAAATCAATCTTTCGTTGGAGTGTGGAAGGGAAAGTTATTTTCCATGACATAAAAGAGGAAATTTCTCATGCTTTGGTCTTAGTTTTTCCAGACTATACCAAAGACTTCATCATGTACAACTATGCCTCGAAGCATACTCTATCTACCATCTTGGTGTAACAAAACAGAGAAGGGATTGAATCTCCAATAGCTTTCATGAGTTGTCCTCTGAAGACTCATTAACTCAAGTACTTGTTGATGGAGAAACGTGCTTACTCTATGGTAAAAGTAGTTAAGCACTTTAGGTATTACATTCTCAATTCCCATACTATTATATTGGTTCCTGATTCAACGGTCAAGTTCATCTTGACTCAACAATAATTTGGGAGTAAGAGAGGTAATTGGATTGCTAAGATCCAAGAGTATGACATGTATATTAATCACACCAAGCCAGTTCATGGGAAGGGTTTATGTCAATCGATTGTTGACAACAAACGAGAAGAGATATGTGATGATGAGGAAGGGAGTACCGAAGAACTTCCCATAGTCATGTTTGTAAGCACAATAGATGAGTGGTATTCTAACATTTCACACTTCCTCACATATGGAGAGTGTGCTGAGCATTTGTCATATAAAGAGAAAAGGTCAATCAAGCTTACAGCCACAAAAAATTTTATTTGGGACAAGGGTTTGTACAACAGAAGCATTGACAAAAAAAAATTGTAATGTGTGGACAAAGCAAAAGGCAAGTTGCTAGAATCTTTTCATAGTTTAACATGCAGGGTATATTTCTTAGCTCAAGTTACAACTCACAAAATTTTGAGAGCAAAGTACTACCTGCCCACACTTTCTTAGGATGTATACAATTGTGTGCGTAAGTGTGAATTATGCCAATAGTTTGTGGGGAAACCCAAGTTAGAAACTCTACCCCTCAAGCCACTGGTGATTGAAGAACCCTTTTGAGAAATGGGTATTGATTAAGTGGAAAAAATAGATATATGGAAGATCACTCTTTCTCCACTAATCACTCAATAATGTCCTAGGAGTCCCAATTGGATTGACTAACAACCTCACAAGGTAAGTCAATTTACAATAAGGAGGACCCAGGAGGGGGTTTTCTCAGCTTTAAAGGGGTTCACCACCAAGCAAATGCTTGGAAAAGAAAATGTTGGAAAACACAATGTGATATGAAAAATGACCTAGAATTATAAATGCAAACTAAATGAAAGATGCAAATAATGAAATTATGCAACAGCAAGATAGTATGTGTGTACCTAGGAAGTCTGGAGATGTTGTGAGGATTCTGAAAATGTAAAGAAGCTTCCAAAAAGTGTTGTGGAGGACTAAGACACCCAAAATGGCACATTAGTCCCATTGTTTTTTTTTGGGGAAAATGCAGAGTCTTTGAATGTCGAAACCAGATCTGAAGGAATCTCTAAAAAATATTCCTGGTAGGACTAAGACACCCAAGGTAGCGTATTAGTCTCATTATGAATTTATGAAAAACTCTAAATGTGGTCCTGAGCTCCAAGGTCTACACTTTCTTCCTTTCTGATCTCAGGTTCTGAAACTCCCGAATTCAGCCTGTAGGTGAGTTTCCATGAAGATGACAACTTTGTAATGCAACTTTGCAACTTTTAAAACTTTGTACTCCCAAGTGATCTTCAAGACTTCAATCTAGATCTGCAATTATAAATATGCAAGATGGGAAAAACTTGTTGTTTGTTAGTGAATGGAGGTTTTCCTTGGTCAAACCCCTTGTTGGTAATTAAACCTTGAAATGAAATAGAAATAATGAAGGAAATGGTGAATGAACAACAAGCAATGCTACAACTCACCAAACCCTTACAAATTCTGCAAACTTGTGTGCAATGGCTACAATGGATATGGATCTTGAACCAAAGGAATGATCTTGAATTGCTTTGCTTGAATCAAAACCCTACATCACAAATGTTAGCACAACAACACACGTGATGTAAGAAAACTCTTTGATATGATGCTTGAAAATTTATAATGGCTCCAAATGCTTGATAGATTTGTTCTTGAATGCTCTCATAAAAGAATTGATTGCTTAGATTTCTTGATAGATTTCTTAGGATGAAAAACGAGAGAAGAAACCTTGTATTTATACTTATCTATGCTTAATATCCCAAAATTACATCACACCAAGCCGACATATGAATTCATTAAATAAAGGAGGCTAAATCCCACTAGAATTTGAAATAAAATCCTGAAAAATGACTCAAGGAGGACTAAGACACCCTAGGTGGCGTCTTAGTCGCAAGCCATGAAACTTGGGGCACAGACACCAAAAAGAGGCCCAATTGAGATACCTCAAAATTAGGGTCACGAGACCTTCGGAGACAAAGACGCCCTAGGTGGTGTTTTAGTCCCGACCCAAAAATTAGGGACACACAGATGGAGTCATTAAATTATCATTTATGCATTGGAGAATGTCAGGATTAACCAGAAAAAGATGTAATTCATAGGGCTTTTGGACACAAAATAGGACCAATTAAGCCATAAAGAAGCATAAATAAAGTAAGGCAGGCCCAAACAAGTGTTAAAATGAAAAGGTATGCATTTTACTACACTACATTTAGCCCCCACTTTAGTGAGAGGATGAACTTGCTTCAAACTCACACTAAAGTAGCCAACCACGGAATCAAGAGGGGTTGAAATGTACAAATGCTAGTAAGATAGGATGACAATAATCAAGAGGGTGGCCAAGCCCCCAGGATCAAGATCCTATGGAAAACTAACATAGGCACAAAGGAACATGCTTGTCAATGATATATGAAGTCATAACTAGATCACAAACATACACCATCAAAGACAAGAAAAAGGCAAAGGAAAAAGGAAAAAGGGAAAACATCAATGGATCAAGCTTCGACTGGCCGTCCAACATGGTGGACCGGATCTAGGTTGTTTGTCAAAAAAGGTTTACAAGTGGAACATGTTGTCCACTATGCAAACAAAACACACGCTCACAAGGGCTAGTGAAGCTAGGTGTCCACTAGGTGAGCCCCAAGGCACCATATCAAATTCATACCTCCATGACTTTAATAGGGTACAAAAATGCATGCTCACATAAACTAGTGAAGCTAGGTACTCACTAGGTGAGCCCTAGGGGACCATATCCAATCAAAACCTCCATGACTTTAATAAGGTACAAAAAGGCATGCTCACATGGGCTAGTGAAGCTAGGTGTTCACTAAGTGAGACCCAAGGGACCATATCAAATCCATACATCCATGACTTTAATAAGGTACAAAAAGGGAAAATGCAACAAGAAAGAAGGATGCTCAAAGGGATTTTTCTTAGTTCATGTGAGGTCTTACTCTTAGGGAACATCATTCCTAATGTCTCCAAGAGAGGACCGATCAAAGGATAAAAGATTCACCACTTAAGGGATGCAATGTGTCGCATCACCACTAAGGGGAATATAATATGCTAAGATAGATCACGCTCTTGAAGGACATTACTCCCAATGTCACCACAAAGAGAAAAACACGTCGCGTGAAATAAGAAAATCACATCAAAGAATATGAAAAGGAAAAATGAAATTGAAATCATGCCAAAATAATGCCAATGTATGCCCCCAATTTAAAGAAATTGCTAACACCATGCTATGAGAAATTACTTTAAAGTATCCAAAAGATAAAAAAGGAAAAGAGGGTTTCCCCCCAGAACACATAAGGGATCTATGGATTCAGGATCAATATTTGTCTTTGCTGCAATAATATTAGAGAGCTCAGAACTGTCATCATTCCCCAAATACACATAGAACTGGAAGAATGAAAAAAAAAAGAGTGAAAACAAAGAAAAATAAATCCTTTTGGGTCAACATGGAAGAGACATAGCGTGTCTCAATGCCTTGCATCATCCCCAAAAGGAAAACACAACACAAATGAAAAGTAAAATGAAAGGCAAAGAAAAGATAATGAAAGAGCTTTTGGGTCAACATGAATGAGACATGAATGTCTCGATGCCTTGTGTCATCCCCAAAAGGAAAACACAAGTCAAAAATGAAAAGAAAGCAAAGATAAAAGATCAAGGAAAAGGAAAAATTATATGACATATAGAAGAATGAAGGTGCAAATAGAGGAATGCACATAGAGAGAAACATCAAACAGAACATCACGGGGGATCACGTTACGCACATGCAAGCAAACAAAAAGAAAATTCAAAAGACTAGTAAGGCATAGGCAAGTCAACCTAAAGCAAGTCACTTGCCTCCCAATCTTAGTCTGTATAAGAGAAAGGTAGATAACGAGTTGAAGGAACAACAATAAATGTATTACTAGGACAAGGTCGTCTACTTCTTGCCTCCACTGGGTGCAAGACAAGAATCGGCCGAGGTAGGTGATGAGAAGGATCATGTAATAGTGAGAATAGAGTATTCTAGAACTATTACATGACAAGGGGATATGCTTCTATTCAATACAATCAATTTTTTGAGGAACATCATACCTATCCAATATACTTTGTAAGGCATGACAATCATTAGTGCTATGTCCATGAGTTCGGTGGTATGCACAATACTTCATGTTGTCTTTAGGAAATTTGAATCTAGTGCGGCATGGTAATTTTATGAGACCATGATGGAGAAGAATTTTTAATGCTTTTTCATTTTCACCTTTAGGGCAAGGAAGGTAGAATAAATTTCTAATGTCACTAAATTCTCAGATTGATTGCAGAGGAGGAGACCCTAAGGTGATCCTATCATCCTTGTCATTGTTATGAGTCATTGGTTTTTCTTTAGGAAGAAGGATATTCAGATCATGGGGAGAATCAAAGATCATTGTACCATCACTTTAGAGCCTTAGATATTCTCTAGGAGGCTTGTCATTATGAGAGGGATCTTGATATCCTAACCCCTTTGTGTTTTCATCAGTTGGTTTTTTTTCTAAGATTTGATGAATCTCATGTTCACTTGTTGTATCACATCCTTGTTTGCTAAATCCTTTGCCATATGTTTCTTCTAGGTTGATTGGAGTGTTTGTTACTTTGTTATCATAAAAGGGTTGAGTATTTGTTTGTTTAGAGGAACTAGGTTCATCGGCTTTAGGGAACTTAGGTTCAACTTTTGCTTTGATTTCAAGATGTAAGTAACTAAACATCTCAAGAGGTGGTATTGTGGGAGGATCTAGTTGTTTCATGGAGGGATAGAAATATGCATTAGCTTCAAGGTTATCAAGAAAATCATTTAGGAACTTATTCATGTTGTTGTCATCTTCTCCAATGATGTCAACATCACGAGGAGGACATTCATTAGGAGTTGAGTGAGCATGAGTGAGTTCAATTTCATTAGGGTCATTACCAAAGGCACAATTTGAAACATATACCAAAGATTTCAAAGACATCCACAACTTTCCAAAGCACATATCCATGATGTAAGATTGAACAAATGTACTTGAAATGAAAGAAATTGAGATAACAAAAATTGTGGAAAATGAAATAGAAAACTGAAGGTGTCCCACAGAAAAGTAATTTCAACTATCGAAAACTAGAGAATCAAATTCAATAGGGACTAAGATTCTAGGAAGGGCATCTTGGTCCTTCTGGTTAGATTATGAAGTTCCAAGGGCTGAAACAAACAACAAACAACAGAGAGAGACTTATGAGGCAAACATATTGAGAGGGACTAAAACGCCAGGAAGGGCGTTTTAGTCCTAGAAGAGTTTTTTTCGCAAAAAAATAGTGAATTCTGGAATGTCAACAGCATTTATAGATTGCCTATGCAAGATACTGATGTTCATAAACAAAAAAAAATGTGCAAATAAGTGCAAGAAAAAGTAACTAGGAACAAGCAATTAAATGCAATATCGAATGGAATTTTTTTCACTTTTGAATGTAATAAGAATGTTTGTAAATGCAATAAAGATGAATAACAATGCACTTTTTAGTTTTTTTAATGAAATGAAATGATGCAATAAAGTAAAGATGCAACCTATATGCACTTTTACTAATGCAAATATAAGATACCCTAAATGTGCACTTTCACTAAATATGAGAAACCCTAGATGCAATTTCACTAATGCAGGATGCAATGCAAGAATGAATGCAATCTAGATCTAATAAATTTAATGGACTCTAAATTAGAAATGAATGCTTAAAGTTCAAGTTAACCAAAATGATTAAGTGGAAAAAATGGATATATGGAATATCACTCTTTCTCCACTAATCACTCAATAATGTCCTAGGAGTCCCAATTGGATTGACTAACAACCTCACAAGGTGAGTAAATTCACAATGAGGAGGACCTAGGAGGGGGTTTTCTTAACTTTAAATGTGTTCACCACCAAGCAAATGCTTGGAAAAGAAAATGTTGGAAAACACAATGTGATATGCAAAATGACCTAGAATTACAAATGCAAGCTAAATGAAAGATGCAAATAATGAAATTATGCAATAGCAAAATAGTATGTGTGTACCTAGGAAGTTTGGAGATGATGTGAGGATTCTAAAATTGTAAAGAAGCTTCCAAAAAGTGTTGTGGAGGACTAAGACACCCAGGATGGCACATTAGTCCCGCTGCTGTTTTTCGAGGAAAATGCGGAGTCTTTGGATGTCGAAACTGGATCTAAAGAAATCTCTAAAAAATATTCCTGGGAGGACTAAGACACCCAAGGTAGCATATTAGTCTCATTCTGAATTTCTGAAAAACTCTGAATGTGGTCCTAAGCTCCAAGGTCTACACTTGCTTCCTTTCCGATCTCAAGTTCTGAAACTCCTGAATTCAGCCTGCAGGTGAGTTTTCATGAAGATGACAACTTTGTAATGCAACTTTTACAACTTTGCACTCCCAAGTGATCTTCAAGACTTCAACCTAGATCTGTAATTACAAATATGCAAGATGGGAAAAACTTGTTGTTTGTTAGTGAATGGGGGTTTTCCTTGGTCAAACCCCTTGTTGGTAATTAAACCTTGAAATGAAATAGAAATAATGAAGGAAATAGTGAATGAACAACATGTCATGCTACAACTCGCCAAACCCTTATAAAGTCTGCAAACTTATCTGCAATGGTTGCAATGGATATGGATCTTGAACCAAAGGAATGATCTTGAACTTCTTTGCTTGAATCAAAATGCTACATCACAAATGTTAGCACAACAACACAAATGATGCAAGAAAACTATTTGATATGATGCTTGAATCTTGATAATGGCTCCAAATGCTTGATAGATTATCTCTTGAATGCTCTCACAAAATACTTTATTGCTTAGATTGCTTGATAGATTGCTTAGGATGAAAAATGAGAGAAGGAACCTTGTATTTATACTTATCTATGCTTAATATCCCAAAATTACATCACACCAAGCCAACATATGAATTCATTAAATAAAGGAGGCTAAATACCGCCAGAATTTGAAATTAAATCCTGAAAATGACTCAAGGAGGACTAAGACACCCTAGGTGGTGTCTTAGTCCCAAGCCATGAAACTTAGGGCATAGACACCAAAAAGGGTCCCAATTAAGATACCTCAAAATCAGGGTCTCAAGACCTTTGGGGGACAAATACGCCCTAGGTGGCATTTTAGTCCCGACCCAAAAATTAGGGACACATAGATGGAGTCATTAAATTATCATTTATGCATTGGAGAATGTCAGGATTAACCAGAAAAAGATGTAATTCATAGGGATTGTGGACACAAAATAGGACCAATTAAGCCATAAAGAAGCATAAATAAAGAAAGGTGGGCCCAAACAAGTGTGAAAATGAAAAGGTATGCATTTTACTACACTACAAGTATTGCTTTCATTGGTGCGGTGAATCCACAATCAAGTGCAAGACATAGTTATGTTCTCACAACTACTGATTATTTCACCAAGTGGGTGGAAGCCGTTCCTATAAATAATGCTACTTCATAAGTGGTTTGTAACTTCCCCAAGGAAAATATTATCTCAAGGTTTGGGGTTCCTAACAAGATAGTAGAAGACAATGCTACGTTTTTCTCATCTCATGAGATAACATTTTTTTTAGTATGGAATCTTCTTGCTCATTCTTCTAACTATTACCCCCAAAGGAATGGTCAATTTGAGTGAAGCAACAAGAATCTGGTCACTATAATTAGAAATTTGTCAATGAGAATCAAAGATCCGAGCATAAGGAATTGTATGATGTGTTGTGGGTGGATCATATCACTCCTAAACAAGAAATTGGCATGTCTCCATTTCAGCCCTTGTATGGTGTAGATGACGAGATACCTATCATGTTGGAGTTTCCTACTCTAAGGATGGCTAAGGAAATAGAGGATAAGACCTTTGATAGTTCCATTAACAAGCGTGTTATATTTGTTGTAGAACTTGAGGAACAATGTGTAAAGGTGGTGGATAGAATTGTAGAACACCAAAGTCAAGTCAAGAAGCTCTTCAACAAGAAAGTGAAATCTCAATATTTCTAAATTGGACATCTAGTTATGTTATGGATAAGAGAAGAGAGTCAAAAGGGATGCATGGAAAATTTGATTATTTGTGGAGAGGCCCTTTCACGATTCACCGACTCTATGGTGAAAATAGTTTTCTTCTAGCATATCAAGATGGAACACCTCTTCTACTACCCCACAATAGACAACATTTGAAGTTGTTCACTAAGTAAAGCAATAGATAAGTTTGTAAATTTTTGTATAGTTATGTTTTTTTTGTTTTGTCATCTTTTTTTTCACCTAACTCTATAACAAAATGGTTGGATGAAGGCACTTAGAGTTCTAAGATCCTTCTTCCTTCAATTTTTCAAAATGATGATCAAAGGAATCTTCCTAGTTAAAGCCAATTGTTATCCTTGAATTTTTCTTGCTCAATTTGTGGGATAACCCCTATGAAACTTGTCTGTTTTGTAGCTTGTGTCCTCTAAGCATGCAAATCAAGAGAAATTTTGATTGGTCTCATGCATAGTTTGGCCCCTTGAAAATTTATTTTGATTTGGGTCACCTTTTTTCCTTTTGGAAAAATTGCAAAATCCAAGTTATGACTTAGCCATTTTTCCCTTTGAGTGCAATGTCACTATTTTTTAGCGCACTTGCATATTTTGGTTAACTGCATCTTGCGTGTAGTTGTGAAGAAATTCTATGCAACTACACTCTTGGTCTCACATGTTTGGTCATTAATGTGTTTTAATGATGGTTTATTTATTATTGATTACCCATTTTATTTTCATTTTTTCCATTTATTTCTCCCTTTTTCCTCATCATTCTTGTGCCTCCTATTTCTTCTTGCTTGTTTTTATTCTCATGTTGAGTTCTCTTGAAAACTTGATCGAGGTTTTGCATAATTTAGGTTTGTAGGTATGCCAAACTAGTTTCTTTTCAAGTGTTGTTTTTGAAAGTTTGTTTATGATTTTAAACATTGTTTAGGTTTTTTTATGGTTTTAGGTTAGGTTTTTTTCTTTTCACCTACATTCTATTCTAAATTAGTGTTGTTTGAAGTTCTATCTCTAAATAACAAAACCAATCTTTTTATACCAGTGTTGTTCAGAGATAAAAGTCTAGAAACTATCTACCCTTAGTCATCAGGTGTTGTTTGAGTAAATTTCCTTGCATAACACCCATATATAGGCGCCTTGAGTCTAGGTGTTTGAGTAATTTTCCCCAAACAACACCCTGAGTCGTGAGTGGTGTTTTTCCATTCCCCACACCTTACACATTTCCCATGCATGACTATCCCATGCACTTTAGAGAAAATTCTCTGAAATGCATCAAAGAGACTTACCCCTCATGCACTTCAGAGAATTCTCTACAAAGTGCATATCCTTTTTTGCATCAAGGTCCCACCCTTAAAAAATACAAATCAAAGAAAATTCTCTAACTTGCATTTGTTTTATTTTACCTACCCTAAGTGTATTTTGGAGAATTTTCTCCAAATTACACCTAAAACCATACCATCGTGTAGAAGTGGGAAATCTTTCCACCTTTACACCAAAAAAAATTCCCATGTAGTTCAGAGAATTTTCTCTGAACTATATCAAACACTTTTGAAATGTAAAAGTGTAGATTTTCTCCACCACTGCACAAACCTTAACAGTTGAAATTTTTCTCTCTAGAAAGTCTTGAAACTCATTTTTGTAGTCTCTTTCCAATTGACTAATATTTCTCCCAAGAAGATAAATATGAAGTACAAGTAATAAGGAGTGTTCTCGATGACCTCTATAGAGTCCAATGTGGATCATATCAGAGACACATAGATCGAACATGTAGATATTGATGAGGTAAAAATAACCTCAACATGATAATACCATAAAGACCTGGTTCATACATGCAAAATCTCTATCCTCTGCCAATTAATTAAATTTTAGGAGAAATAATTGCTTAATTTTTAGTGAAAATTTGTATAAACTTTATTTCTTTTGATTCCTTGAAGTATTTTTCCAATACAGATTTAATGGGTTGTTTTAAGTGTTTTGTAGATAATAATCGGTCAATCAAAGTTGCAGATTGAAGCATCCAATTGGCACGTGCTCCAGAACTGGCTAAAGATATATGCTGGAAATATGCTTCAGAACTTTAGGGTGATGGACCGAAGATGTAGTTGTTCTTAAAGTTGTTATTTATGTTATCCTTTGAATTAAAGACTTTATGGCTCGACTTGAGCCTCTTAAATACTGTGGAATGGGTTTAAAGATATACGAGTTATCCATAGATCTGTTTAGATATTTTCAATGGTTATCTATACCATCTGAAATATAGGATGTAGTTACAGTTTCTCTATAAAAGATATGATCTCTAGTAGTAAGATATACAGTGAAAAGTAATGTTATACTATCAGAAAATTTTTGAGGTTTATGAATAAAGAGATTGTTATCTAAAATTCTGAGTTATGAGTCATGGATGATAACTATGATTGATAGAAGTGTTTCTGAAATAGTTGTGAATGTGAGTTGAGAATGAATGTGATAACCCACGAGCTGGCCACTCGACGAGAGTAGATAAGTGTTTTCTTTTATTATAATGTTGTTATGTTGAGAATCATTAAGTTTACTATTATGAAATTTTAGTTTTGAAGCATTTGTTATCTTTTCACTTCTGTAGTTTCTGTTATTAACTGTTAGAATCTTTATTGTTAAGAAAATGTTTTATGGATTGCTATATAAGTTTTTTTGTTTTTATAATTTTCCAGCTTCTTAGTTTAGTTGTTTCTGTGCTTTTCAATTTAGTTATTATGCTTTCTAAATTAGTTTTCTTACGCTTCTAGTTCAAGCATTTTCTATTTTCTGAGGAATAAGTTACTTTGCAGTTTTATAGTTAGATAGTTTGAAGTTTGAATTAATCTTAAGTTGTTCTTAAAAGTTAGAAAACCTAAGGGAGATACTCTAGACTTCTTCTATTGCATATTTCCTTGAACACTACCCGATCGAAAAAATGAATATTATATTCTAAAGTAATGGGACCTAACGACAACCTATCACTTTTTGGCGCCGTTGCCAAGGACCCCTTAGCTTCTTTTGCTTAAGTGTTAATAGAAGATGCCTAGAATACCTCTTTTAGGCCAAAAATACTATCTTTGGCTTCCTTTTCTGCATGGTCAGGAAAAGAGGCCCTCACAGACGATTTATACCAAAGACCCCCCCAAAATACATCCCAGTTATACATAGGGAGGCCCAAGGCTCAGAAGACCATTCTACTGATGAATTACTTGAGCCTAACCCACCCGAGGCTTTCCACTATCTCCCAGAAGATCATCTTGTAGTGCAACCGGTTGTCGACAAAATTATTTTTGAGGAGCATATTCCTCTAAACATCATGGGAGATTGGAGGGCAGAAGCTAATCGTAATGATGCCAACCATAATAACAATGATCCTCAACTACCTAGAATGTTCACTTATCCTATTGCTATGGATGCGGATGAAGATACAATGATGAAAAACATCTCTCCCACTTTCCTTCCAATCTTTCGTGGTTTATCTTCGGAAGATCCAAACCAATTTCTCTTTGAATTTAAGGTCCTTTGTCAAACCAATGACTATAAAAATGACAACTAGAAACTGAAGTTGTTTCCTTCTACTTTGAAGGATTCAACCATGCATTGGTTTATGGGACTACCGTCTTGAAGTATTACATCTTGGGAAGAAATGGAGACTGTGTTCTTGAATAAATATCAAAGTTATTGTAGGGTGAGTGATCGTAAGGAAGAGTTGTTTAAACTTAGGCAGAATGAGGATGAGAGTCTAGAGGACTATTTGGATAGGTTTCCTTTCTTATCTAAACGATGTGGAGAAACGGCCATTAGTGTTGAGATTCTCAAGACTATATTTCTTAAAGGACTCAATGATGATGCAAGAAGAAGTCTTGATTTGATGGGAAAAGGTGATGTGCCTCAGTTAAACCTTGAAGACATATGTGATTTGTGTCACAATTTTTCACGTACTCGTGGAGGAATCCGAAAAGCAAATATTTTCAAAGGGAATAACGAGATAGGTAAACTTTGAGAAGAAATAACAAATCTTAAGATAGACATACTTGTCCAATTGAACACTACGTTGGATGGTATACAAGCAAAGACACGTAACCCTGAGACTTTGTCAATCTATTGTCCTAGGTGTCAAAATAAACATCTTTTACGTGAGTGCCCTTTAGACAAGGTTAATGTTTGTAAACTTTGTGAGAAAAGCCACCCTACCAATCAATGTGAGCTTCTTACTGATCTTAAGAATACTAAGAAAAAAACTGCTCAGGTTGAAGAAGAAATAAATGTGCTAAATCAATGCCAGGGAGGTAATTTTTCTTATAGGCAGAATTCCAATCCTACATGGAGACCCCAGAATAACTAGGCTGGTAATCAATGGCCTCCATCTTGGAATCAACCCTAGCTTCCATAGCCTACTTGTGGAACTCCTTATTGGAGATCTCCTGAATGGGCAAGTCAATCATGGGGAACTCAGCAGTGGCCAAACTAGTCACAACAACAATGGTACCCACAACACATTGCTCCCCAATGGAATCAAGGATAGAATCAATTCTATACTGTTCCTAGGAGGAATCAACAACAGAATTTGTTACCACCACCTCAAAATCTTCCTCAGACTGAGCAGGTAAATCAACCTCAACTTCCAGCCCAACCACTTCCCAATCCTAAGAACAATCGACAGAATACTCCGGTATATACTACTGAGCAAGATAATGTCACAGGACTTAATGCAATTGATTGTGGAAATGTTCAGTTACGTTCTGGTAGGACACTTCAATCGCCCACTATTGAGGAAGTAATGGACGAACCTATTTCTCAAAATTTTGAGAAAGATACTACCCTACCCGCGAATATTATTGAGTCTTCAGCAGCATGAGCTATTGATTTACCTTGGAAGGAGGGAGGTCAGTCTTTGATTGAGTTTAGTAAAGATATCCCTTCAAAGGAGAAAACTCAAGCACCATTTCTGGAGTGTCTGAAATCAACAATTCTGAAAGATACTCTGGAAATGACATTAGCTTCTGAAACTGCATTAATTCAGGAAATTAAACAATTGCAAATAGAGGTTCCTTTGTTTCAGGAAATAAAGGAAATTCCTGAGTTAAATCAGTTGATCAAACAACTGTGTATTAGAACTCTAGGGAGGAAACCAAAGAAAATAAACAGTGTGCACATTGATGGTTATCTAGCTGAATTTTTGTCTAGAAAGACTATTGCTCCAAAATATGATGATCCTAGGAGTCCAATGATTACTATTACAATTAATGAGGTAGCAATACCTAATGCATTGGTGGATTTGGGAGTAGCTATTAATGTAATGACGGTGGATGTAATGGAAAAATTAAGTCTTACTGACTTAAGTCCTACAACTATAGTCTTACAGATGGCAAATCAGTCTATAGCCATTCCAAAAGGTGTTATAAAAAAATGTTCTTGTTAAAGTTGATGGATGGGAATATCTAGTTGACTTTCAAATAATCCAATCACTTACACCTAAAGATAGTTATCCAATAATTTTGGGAAGACCATGGTTGGCTACTGTCGTTGCTAAAATTGATTATCGAGAAGGAGGAATGACCATTTCACATGGTCCAGATAGTAAACGTTTATTTTTATATCCTCCTGCTAAACCTACCGAATATAATAAAGTCTAGGTTGATGAACCAAAAGAATTTAGTGGGCAAGACAGTCTGGCCTCCTTGGCCACGGTAGTGATTAAACAACATGGAGAGGAATCAGAGGATGAGTTAGTAAATGAGGTTGCACACTCAGCTATAGGTTCGAGTGAAGAAGTAATAGAGGATGTACCAGAAATTTTGGGACAACCGATTGATATAAGTGGGATGGAACATAATTATGTTACCATGGGGATGCCTTGTCCCTTGGCTAATATGATTCCTAGAATGAGTTATTTCTTTGATGATATTACAATATTTCACCGACTTATACCTCATAGTTGTCCTCTCAACACTTTGTTATGACCAATACATACTGTCACTTCGGCCTATCCAGGAACAAAAACAATTATGTTGCTACCAAGAAAAATTGTGAATGTCAATAGTTGGTTGACAGAAATACAAGAGGATAAATTATTTAATGTGCTGGTAAAAAAGTATAAAGCTTTTACTTGGGACTATACATACATGAGGGGGATTCACCCAAGTGTTTGTACTCATCACATTTATACTGATCCTAATATGAGACATGTTCGTCAACCACAAAGGAGACTCAACCCCGCATTAAAGGATCTTGTCAAAATTGAGATTGAGAAACTCCTCCGTGCAAGATTCATTTATCCTATCTCAAATAGTAAGTGGGTGTCACCTATGGTAGTTTTACCAAAGAAAAATGGCAAGTGGAGAATTTGCGTGGATTATAGAGAACTCAATAAAGCCACCTTTAGAGATTATTTTCCCTTACCATTCGTTGACCAGGTTTTGGACAATTTGGCTGGGAGGAAATATTTTTCTTTCTTAGATGGATTTAGTGGTTACAACCAAATTCAGGTAGCACCAGAAGACCAAGATAAGACAACGTTTACTTGTCCTTGGGGCACATATGCATATCGAGTTTTTCCTTTTGGACTTTGTAATGCTCCAACGACTTTTCAGAGGGCCATCTTGGCTATATTTGCAACACTTGTCAATGATTGTGTAGAGGTTTATATGGATGATTTCATAGTATATGGGTCAACCTATGATGAAGCTCTTCAAAACCTAGATAGGTTTTTGGAGGTTTGTGAGGAAAACCGACTGTCCCTTAGCCACGAAAAGTGTTTAATAATGGTGGAACAAGGAATATTCTTAGGCCATCACATTTCATCAGAAGGAATAAAAGTTGATCCTAAAAAAATTGAAGTCATTCAACAATTGACTGTACCTCAAACACAAACAGATGTTTGAAGTTTTCTTGGACATGCTGGATATTATAGAAGGTTCATAGAAAGCTCCAATAAGATAGCAGCCCCTATGTTTTCTCTCCTCCAAAAAGATGTGGAGTTTAATTGGACGTATAAGTGTCAACAATCATTTGAAATGATAAAAGAAAAGCTTGTCTCTGCTCTTGTACTACATGGACCAAATTGGAGTCTTCCCTTTCACATTTATGTTGATGCTTCGGATGATGCAATTGGTGTAGTATTAGGACAAGAAGATGAGAATGGGGGTAAATATGCCATATATTTTATTAGCAAAAACCTAACGTCTATTGAGAGAAACTACATGACAACAGAAAAATAATTATTAGTTGTGGTTCATGCCATCAAAAAGTTATGTCATTATATTACAGGATATAAAGTTACAGTTTATACAGATCACTCAGCTGTAAAATATTTAATGAATAAACCTGTAGTTAATGGTCGAATAATGAGATGGTTACTACTTCTTTAGGAGTTCAATGTGACAATACTTGACAAGCCAAGGAAATTTAACGAGGTGGCAGACTTTTTATCTCGAATCAAATAAGAAGAGGGTGATCGAGCACCTGTACAAGATGAGTTCCCAGATGAAAATTTTTTTTCTATCTCTATAAAGGTTCCTTGGTTTGCTGATATTGCCAACTATTTAGCCACTTCTGAAGTACCTCCTAAATTTACATCAAAACAAAGGAAGCGACTTATTCGAGAGTGTGCACCATTTAAATGGATTAATGGGATTTTATTTCATTGTGGACCTGATATGGTTTTGAGAAGATGTGTCAAGGCTGATGAAACTTATAGGATTCTGAGGGCCTGTCACGATGATCCTTCAGGAGGTCATTATTCTACAAAAATAATTTCTCATAAAATTTTAGGTGTTGGATATTATTGGCCTTCAATGCATAAAGATGTTAAAAATTATGTTCATCATTGTGATGAATGTCAAAGAGTAGGAAGACCAACTGCTTCTACAAAAATTCCTTTGCAGCCTCAGGTAACTTTGGAACCATTCAAAAAATGGGGGTTAGATTTTATTGGCCCCATAGATCCTTCCTCTCAAGGGAAAGAATACATATTAGTTTGTACCAATTATCTGATGAAATGGGCAGAAGTTCAAGCTTTACGAGTTGCTAGAGAGGAGCAAGTTGCTAATTTTCTCTATAACAAAATTTTTCTTTGATTTGGAGCCCCCCGAACTATCATTACAGATCAGGGACCCAAATTTATGTCCAAAGTTCTCCTAGCATTTACGGACCATTTTCAGGTGATCCATAAGAAGTCATCCCCTTATCACCCTCAAGAAAATGGTCAAGTAGAGGTGACTAATAGGGAGTTAGAAAACATACCGATAAAAACTCTCTTCAGGAAGAAGAGATTGGGCCAAGAAATTGCCTGAAGCCATTTGGGCGTACAATACAACATGAAAATCTACAACTGGATTCAGTCCCCATGAGCTTGTTTCTGGAAAGAAACCTCTTCTTCCCAGTGAATTTGAACTTTAGACCCTATGTACATGGAGTTGGGTCTAGATTTGAAACAAGCTCAAATAGAATGAGCTTTATAGTTAAATGAGTTGGATGAGCTTCGTTTGGTTGTTGTTCGTCAAACTGAACTAGTTCAACATCAACAGAAAGTTTGGCATGACAAATATATTAAAGAGAGAGAATTTCATAATGGTGACTGGGCCTCGCTATTCAATTCAAGATATAAAGACCATAAAGGAAAACTCATAACTCATTGGCTAGGGCCATATGAAATTTCTGAAGTTTTCTCAAATGGCACAATTCAGTTAAAACCTATTGATGGTGATTTACGAAATCTCTTAGTTAATGGCCATCGCCTACATATCTACCATAAACCAGTTAATAAAGAAGAATTTACAAAGCTGGTAGAAATGCACGGAGAGATCCAATGCATTGACTCTGCCAAGGCAAAGTCTATTTGATTTAATGTTTATATGTTATCTAAAAAAAAAAAATTTGATGAAAAATTGTAATAAAAAGACATGTGTACCCAATTTTTTTTAAAGCATTTTTCATAAATTTTTGGACTTAACACATTTTTTCATTTTGCAGGACCTCTCATAAAGGAATAACAACTTCCGGAGCACCGTTCCAAGATGCTCTGGAACTTGATCATTCAGCTAGCCAGTGCTCCAGAACCTGCTCTTCAACCTACCATGTTGGAAGGATGTTCTTGTGGAATGATATAACTCCTGAAGTTCAAGTTAAGTGGTGTTCATCATTTTCTTCTCTCTGGTTGTTGTTTTGGCCGCATCTTTCAATGATGCTCTGAAACTTTCATCCGGTTGTTGCTCCGGCCGCATCTTTCGACAATGCTTTGGAACTTTCATCTGGTTGTTGCTCTGGCTGCATCTTTCGATAATGCTCCTGAACTTTCATTTAGTTGCTACTTCGGCTGCATCTTTCGATGATGCTCTGGAACTTTCATCTAGTTGCTACTCCGACTGCATCTTTCGACGATGCTCTGGAACTTTCATTCAGTTACCGTTTCGACTGCATCTTTTGGCGATGCTCTGGAACTTATCCATTTTCTAAGCTCCCAATGCATTCCTTATGCATGCTCCAGAAATTTAACCACTTTCTTTGTTCTGAATGCATGCTTTACACGTGCTCCGAAACTTATTCATTTTTCATTTCGCCAACTCCTTTCTAAAAAAAAAAATCCAATCTTCCTCGATGCTTTGATTATCGTACATTGGTACACATGCCTTCTTTTTCCATTATAAATAAAATCCACCGTAATAGCATGTCTTCATTAATGACTTCATCATCCATGAGCTTCCTCATTCATGTCATAATAATTATACCATCACCTCAGCCAATACCCTTGCATCATCCTGTCAAATTGGTAGAGGTATAAGATCTTCAAGCAATCATGGAATGGAAGTAAGTACAAATTTTCGCTTTAAATTAGTTATTTTTGAATAAAATATGATTGATTGGCAAGAGTTTCCTTTCGCAATTTAGTAAATTGAGCCACTTGGTGATTAATTGTTAAGTACGCTACTCTTTTTGTGGCCCTTCATGCAAATTGAAATTATTACACAGCAAGCTCCGAGCAAGAGTAGAGTAAATGATTACAGTCTGATCATATTTTTAAAAATATCAGTGCACAAGTCTTTGGAATTATTGAATTTTTCAGCAGGGTGGTAAGCAAGAAAAAAAAAATGGGCGATACAGAGAAGAAATCTGAGCCGGCTTCTACAGAAAAATTGTTGGGGTTGAGTAACATCTCTCATCTGTTTGAAGAAGTGGGTTGGTTGGATTTTGTCAGGAAGTTCGAAGGGTATAATGAAAAGCTGGTGAATGCATTTCCGAAAAATTACTCTAATGGTCAGGTGATTCTGCATGGGAAGCGTTTCAAGGTTAGTTCAAAAATTATCTCTTCTATTTCAAGGTTAGAAGATTCTGGCATTAAAATCTCTGAAACAACACAAACCACATATCAGAAATTATCAGAATTGTTTCTTAGACAGGGAGATCCTCAACCCATGATAGTTGTCAGTACTAGGGGACAAAATAAGGGATTTCAATGAGCTTCTATCTTAGAACCATGGGGTACTACTGTTGCATGGATTATTATATATTTTACTTGTGAAGGTCAACTCACTACTGTGGTAGGACCAGCATTCTGCATGTTAACACATTTGCGGCATGGGAAGGAAAACCTTGATCTAAGGGTTAATTTGCCTCATTTCTTGAATGATTCTATTAATTCTTCAATAGTAAGATATAAAACTAGTTCAGGGCCATTAAAACATCATAGGTTAATTCAATTGATTTGAAAATATCATTTCCGTAAGAAATCTAGAAGAAAATGGGAAAAAAAATTGGGGAAGTTTGATATGCCTACATCAGGAAGGAAGTTAGAATTAGGAGAATCTTCAAAACAAGTTGCTTCACCTTCCGAAGCAACTTCCCCTGAAGACCCTAAGGCTCCTAAACCCCAAATTCCTACCATAGTTGGTAAGGAAGTGCCAAAATTTAAAAATGAAGAGTTTGAAACTCTGGCCTAGATAGAAGATGTAGAGATAATGAATCCAAACGTGGATACTCATCCTGTTAAGAAGAGGAAAAGAAGAACTATTCTTCTAAATGATCCAACTATTTTAAATTATTAGGATACTCCTCCTTTAAGGAAGAGTAAAATATTATCCTCTGAATCTGTAGAAACCCCAACACAAAGTAAAGGGAATAGGTCAAAATCTAAAAAGCAAAAGAAAAACATGGAAACTAAGGAGTCAATTCTCCAATCCTCAGAAAAAGAAATGTCTTTTGAAGTACATTTTCACTTGGTGTTTGAAGAAGTTGTAGAACAAGAAAAACAGGAAACAGAAAGGGGACAATCCCCACTTCCTATGGAGGTTGATGATAGTATGTTAGGAAATTTGTCTCTAGTTATTAATAAAGCTATTGAAATAGTTGAAACTAAAAATATTAACATAGAATTGGAAAAATTGAAATTAGAGATAGAAGAGTTAAGAAGTCAATTGCATGAAAATAAGGAAAAGATGGAATTGCAACAAGAGGAAATAATGGTGTATAAGACTGTAATAAATAAAAGGGATCAAGAAATTCAGGATTTAAAGTTGGAAATGCAGGGAAAAGATACATCTATTAGTGAGCTGCAAATGCAAATTCAGAATTGTAATGAGGAAAATAGGATACACAGAGATGGATTAAATAAAGAAATTCATAATTTAAAAGGAAATTTTATGCTCATGTTTTCAGCCTTTGAAGAGGAAAAGAAAAGACAGAAGGAAGAATTAAATGCTTCTCTTAGTAAGATAATAGAATTAGAGCAGACTTGTAGGAAAGCACAAGTAAACCAATGATGGAATCCAAAGAAGTTCAAACCGAGCCAACGGTAACTGATGGTTCCAAATTCAGATTCCTCCATTATTAATGAAATGGATGGAACGGTGCTATTTCCTAAGGAATGCACAAGTTGAGAATAATAGACTGAAAATGGAAATGGTGTTATTAAGAGAAGCATTTCATAAAGCTTTTAAGGGGAAACATGGTGCATGCCAAATAGCTGAATTTCTTTTATCCTGTAGAAGACCATCAAGATGTATTCAATGTTTTTGAATGAACAATGTTTTAGATGGAAATTGCTTAGAATTTACAATGACCGGCTTTATGAACCTAATGATAAAGAATTTGTTAAAACATTTGCAGACTCAAAGCCTGAAGAGCAAGATATGCTCTGTGAATTCTTTACCCATGATCTTTTGTTAGAAAAGCATACTGATTTCTTTGTTAATCTTTTTGTGGGGAGAGTACAATTAAGATCTCTATTGTCTACTATGTAGAATCAAATCCACTGGCAAGAACGTAATAAAGAATACGTTCAAGCAGAGAAAAGTATAGGACTTCAAATGAGATCTCCAGATAGTAGACCAGCAGTTTTTAAAAAGACATTTGTAGCTCTTTTGCTAGATGAGAAAATGAAGGAAAGGTATGATGATATCCTCGAGTTTGTTATAATCATTTCATAGAATAGGAGCAAAAATTGGTTGGCAGGACTTGGCATGCATGTGAAGAGAGATACACTCCACTGCCTATATATCTAAAGAAAAGAGAAGTGATCTCTCCTCTTAGTATCAGATGGTCCTTTAGAAGAGCAAATGCCTTGGCCAAAATTTTAGGAGATCTCAAAACAAAATGGATAGGAATGAGGTACAGACCTCCTTTATTGCTATATCCAGCCCCTTCTTTTCATAATAATACAGATCAAGATGATAGAATTTTCAATGAATGGAAACAGGGAGTTGATTTTCATGGAGGCTTCCACAATTCCCCTGTAAACTTTGATGTCACAGCAAAAGATTTGTATGATATCAGTGCAAAATATGAAGAAGGGAGTAGAGGGCAGGGTTATAATCAAGGGACAGGAGGACCTGCCAAGAATTAGGAAGGGGAGGAAATGATGAGGTAAAAATAACCTCATCATGATAATACCATAAAGACCTAGTTCATACATCTAAAATCTCTATCCTCTGCTAATTAATTAAATTTTAGGAGAAATAATTGCTTAATTTTTAGTGAATATTTGTATAAACTTTATTTCATTTGATTCCTTGAAGTATTTTTCCAATACAAATTTAATGGGCTGTTTTAAGTGTTTTGTAGATAATAATCGGTCAATCAAAGTTGCAGATTGAAGCATCCAGCTAGCACGTGCTCTAGAACAGGCTGAAGATATACACTGGAAATATGCTTCGGAACTTCAGGGTGATGGACCGAAGATGTAGTTGTTCTTAAAGTTGTTATTTCTGTTATCCTTTGAATTAAAGACTTTATGGCTCGACTTGAGCCTCTTAAATATTGTGTAATGGGTATAAATATATACGAGTTATCCGTAGATCTGTTTAGATATTTTCAATGGTTATCTATACCATCTGAAATATAGGATGTAGTTACAATTTCTCTATAAAAGATATGATCTCTAGAAGTAAGATATACAGTGAAAAGTAATGTTATATTGTCAGAATGTTTCTGAGGTTTATGAATAAAGAGATTGTTATCTAAAATTCTGAGTTATGAGTCATGGATGATAACTATGAATGATAGAAATGTTTCTGAAATAGCTGTGAATGTGAGCTGAGAATGAATGTGATAACCCATGAGCTGGCCACTCGGCGGGAGTAGATAAGTGTTTTCTTTTATTATAATGTTGTTATGTGGAGAATCATTAAGTTTACTGTTATGAAATTTTAATTCTAAAGTATTTGTTATCTTTTCACTTCCGTAGTTTCTGTTATTAACTGTTAGAATCTTTATTGTTAATAAAATGTTTTATGGATTGCTATAAGTTTTTCTGCTTTTATAATTTTCCAACTTCTTAGTTTAGTCCTTTATGTGCTTTTCAATTTAGTTATTATGCTTTCTAAATTAGTTTTCTTATGCTTCCAATTCAAGCATTTTCTATTTTCTTAGGAATAAATTACTTTGCAATCTTATAGTTAGACAGTTTGAAGTTAGAATTAATCTTAAGTTGTTCTTAAAAGTTAGAAAACCTGAGGGAGATACTTCAGACTTCTTCTATTGTAGATTGCCTTGAACACTACCTGGTCGACAAATTGAATATTATATTCTAAAGTAATGGGACCTAACGACAGCCTATTAGATATGTCAGAATTTTTGAAGAGAGTGAAAAAATAGCCTTTCACCTCAAGCATGCAAGTTGTTCTTGATAGTATCATCCATTTGGTTTTTTCCTTTCTAGTGTTAGCTCAAAACCCAGAGTTCGTGTTGGTAGCAACTACTAATTTTAATAAGGAAAGTAAAAGCATAATAGATGAATATGGAAAAGTAATGATAAGATTGGATGAGGAATTCTTTGATAATATTTTTATGTGGCCAGACATTGATGGTTATGCTAATATCACCATGGAGTCACCACAAGATCACTTTGACAATAATATAGAGAAGTACGAGAAAATCATAACACCTAATGGCTCAAGACTCGTAGGCCTACAATATCAAGGTGGCCAAAGAACATCTTTTGGAGTGAGTTCATTGAAGAGGTAGGTGATCTGACAACTCTCTTGAGTAGAGTTAAAGGGCTTGCTACATCCAATATTTTTTGAGAATGGATGTATCAATACATGTATGTCACAAAGAAGGGTAACCAAAAGATCTTTTAGGGTAAGAAAATTAGTAGCTCATTTTGTGAAAAACTCTCAAAATTTTCAACCTCATTGAAGTTCTATATGACTTCATATTTAGTATATGTTGCTACCTCCATGAGAAATTTTCCTAGCCTAACTTCATAAGGTGATAGAAGAATCATTCCTATGTATAAATACTACTCGTAGTTGACATTGAAAGAAAGCATCAAGCACTTCAGAAGGGTAAATGATGCCTTCTTTTATAAGTACATTTGTATGTTTGAGAAAGAGCTTGAAAAGAAAAGAGTCTCTGATGAAGCTTGGGAACAGGTGAAAAGGTTTGGTTGTATATTTCTACAATTTCCTACTTTCACCTATATTAGGGTCGGTTGTTTTGATGAGAAACCATACATGTTACCAAGGTATCTAGGTGACAAACTAGGGAACATCTACTTAGGGAGAGGTAGAAGAAGAAGAAATTGTGACTAAAGAGTCATAAGGATCTCTGTTACTTCTCAATTGGAGTAAACACAAGAAGAACCATCCTCCTCTCCTCTTGTAATTTCTACAGTTCAAATTCCTACTCTCGTTATTTCAAGTGTACAACCTTTACCTAATGTTCCTACTATTTCTACTACACCCATTTTGTTGATACATCTTGCTCATTCATCCCATTCCTCACCCACCAATGAATCATTGTTTGAAATCCCTCATGGAAACATAGAGAATGTGTTTGGCTCACATTCCTCTTTTCCTAGTTTATCTAATGTATCCTCACATATGCCTGATACATTCACACAATCAAACTTTGATAAGTTCATATATGCATCTTAAGCATCGAGTGTGGAGATTCCTACTATAGTGTTAACTCAAACCTCGCCATATTGACCACCATTTCTATTTACCCTAATATCCCATTTTCAAATCCATAGGACCAACCCCGTCATCAAAAACCTTGGTGACAAAAATAGAAGAGGGTTCTTCCATCCTTCCTCCTTGGTTGATATCACATAAATCAAAGAGAAAGAAATAGGCCATCTCCCCAGATGACTTTGACTTGGGCCAACTTTTTCCAGTAAATACCAAGATAGCTAAGAAGGCCAAAACACTTTCAAGGGTGCTTGTTTATAAATCAGGAAATAGGTATGTTGAAGTGGCAATGCCACCACCAGATAAAGTTTCTAAAGAAATCCAAGGTACTGATTGTGTTATTTCAAGGATTGAACTTGGAAATATACACATGAAAGTGTTAAGGAGGACATACAAATAGCATTGGATGCATTGATTGATAGATATGATAGAGATAAGGTTATCAAAGATCAACTTAATATTAAGGTGGAACAATTTACTTATGTGCTATTAAGGATATGTCAATCTTCTAACTCAGTTGAACCTGTTATAGCATGTATTGATGTTGGTGCAACTTAGAAGGCTGAAAGGATCGAAGCATAAGGTCAAGCTATGAATGCATGGATAGAAAGATTAATTGTACAAGGAACTCAACTTTTAAAGTCTTCTATCGAATTGTTTAACAATATGAATGATGTCAAGAAAGACTTGAATCAAACACTTGACATGTTATCACAAAATTTGCACCTGGTAGAAAAGGACCTTGAGACTTGGACTAAGATGAAAGACTTCAAGTTGGAAGTGTTAGTTGAGAATGGGGTGATCCCCACAACGAAAATGTATATTGAGTATCAAGAAGTAATGAAGCATAAGAGAGATATCCTCAAGGAATTGATAAAAGATCAACAAGAAACCCAAGGTACACACATTGATAAAGGATTATACATCACTATTACGATAGGGGACCTTCCATGTCAAATACTTGATGAAATTCAAAAAACTCTTCCTGTGGATACAACTGTTTAGGAATTTACTACACTAATTGAAACTAAGATAGAATCAGAAGCTTTCTCACTATCTTTTATTGATAAATTAGTGGACTTCCAAGTAATTCTGGATGAGTTGAAGATAATTTTGGATAGGCACATAAAAGTACATGTCAACATAGAGGACTCTTCACATGAGTTCTAGCCCTCTCCAATTACACACCAGGGCCAAACGACATTGAATCTCAAGTGGCTTTGAAAAGATATGAAGACTTTTTGGAGAAAAAGAAAGAAGAACAAAAAATGTGTTTGTGGACGCTTAGTTTATTTTCCAAGATTTTCATTATACAGTTTGTAGTTTGTAAATGAAATTTTACATGTCTTTTTGTAATATGTGATTAGATGTCAAAGGAGTACAATCCTAAATTTAATTGGACTATGCCCTTGAATAAGTCAAAGTAGTTGTAGATTTCCTATTTTTTCTCATAGCTTCCCTCTATAAATAAGAGGGGGCTCTTTTGTAATTGTGGAATTTTAACTATTGAAGTGAAATGTTTCCGCATTGAGGAGTACATTGAAACTTGTGTTCAAAAGTGTAAATAATATTCAATAAGTATAAGGAAAGCAAGTTGGCATTCAATCTTTTGGTGCATTGGAATTTTTATTAAGTCTTTTCTATTGCATTCTCTTGTGTATGCGATTGAATCGTGGCATGGAATCAAATATTCTATGAAGTGTTCTAAATCTAATTTTGTAGCCTTTGAGTTGTGATATCGTCTTTGGAGGTGTGTTTATGTTTGTGACTTGAAAGTAACTTGAAGACTTTGCGATGCAAGTTATTGTCTATGATTATTTGATATTATCTTTGCATAAGGTGAAGACTTTGGGCTGCATCATATTCCATACCTTTCATTTTTCAAATTGGCATAAGAAGCAACAAAATACTTTGTGTTTTTATGGGTTTCTTGATGTTAACACTTGCTAGTATCATTTCAGTGACTCTTTTGTTTAACTAAATCTAGTATAGATTATGATTGCTCCAACCAGTAGTTTTTTGTTCATTACATATTGTAAGAATCACAGGATTGTTATTGTAAGTTTGTAAGAGAACATCTATTATGAAATAAGAAAATTAGATGATATGGAAACACTCTATGGATAGTTTTATTGTAAATAATCTTAGTGAATTACTAGTTGGTTATAGTTAGCAATAAGAAGGGAGCCTCTCCTTTTTGAGAGGAGAGATTTTATCTCATCATATTGTGGTTAATATAACCATTTTTTCATCAATTAGTTGATAACAAAATATTCACCCAACATCCATCATGTTGTACAATTGCATTGATAGAAGCCTCAAGTTGTAGAGGCACATGTTCAGGTGTTTTTGGGAGAGCTTTATTTGTTTTCTTTACTTCCTCATTTTCTTCTTCTTTATATTTTTCTTCTTCTTCTCCCTATCTTGTTCTCTTATTTCTTCTCTTCAATACATAATATTTCATTTCTTCTTCATCATCTTCATCATCATCATTCACATTCATTGGATTAATCCTTCCCCTTTTTTCCATCTATTTAGATCTTGGTTTCTTCCTTTCTGTAGTATTATTTTGTGTTGGTACTTAAGTGGCAGCCCTTATTCTACTATGAGGTGTTTAAGCAAGTTCAAAAGTTGTGGTATTGGCAGATGTAGATTTACTTGTCCTTCTAGAATTTGGTGTAGCAGTAGTGGCTTGAGATGCTTCTACAGGACCCTCAGGAGATCCAAACACCTTTTTCAACTCAGACATCATCTTCCCCACACTCTTCTCCACCTTTTCTTCTACCTTTTTCTTCATTTTCTTATTGGTTATTTCATCATATATCCCAAACATCTCAACAGTGGGGTCCTTAGGTTTGCTAAGCAAGATGTCAGCATAAGCAACCCAGTCAGGTCCAGAGACCTCATAGGGAAACTTCTTTATCCATGAGATTCTTGGATCAACTGCTTCCATATAGCAATTGTCTTTATCTACCATAAAATTAATTTCATTCTTATATCTTTCCACAACTTGTGAGGGTATTCTATTCCTCATTTTCATTTCATTTTGAAATGCTCTAAATAAACCCCATAACATTGTGTTACACTATTTAGTATCTGGAAAGTTATGCATGTGATCTCTAATCTGATGTGCAACATGAATATTCTTTCTCTAGACCACATTCTTTAATCTATGAATTTCCCTCAAGAAATAGAACATAAGATAAATAATCAAAGTGTCATACCAGAAATTATAGTGTGAACCCATGGTTTCCTACAAATTTTCCAACAATTGTAGCTGCAAAATCTCACAAAGGTCATAATCCTTTCCTTCCTTCACCATCTAATGAGCAATGAAGATGGTGGTGGCGGTAGCAGACCCTTCTTTATTTGCATAGTAAACCTTATATGTAATGCCCATTGTGGCATACCGAACCCCTAGGTTAGAAATATTATCCACAATTAGGGTTCTTTTGTCAATTTTAGCTCTAGTAAGATTCATAACTTCTTCATTCTTCATGGCCTTTAGTGTCAGCACAGGTCCGAAGGAGCACAATCTAAGCACAATCTTGATGGCTTAATTTTTTATTAGGTGGGGTTGATCAAGCCAAAATATGTCTTCATGAATCTGGCTTGGGGCAATTCTGACCCATTCATCTTCGAAGCAAAAATTAGGGAAACCCTTCCACACATCTAAACCCTTTGCTTCCACATTCACATATTCTGGCTTGAGCTAAAAATCATCACCCAAGAGATGATTATACCTAAACTCTTCCATCTTCAGATGATTTTACTCACTCAACTGAGAGTGAATATAGATGTGGACATCTTTAGAATGAATCACATTAATTGGAACATGAGAGAATGCTCCATATTTGTTGGTTATAGTAGATATGAATGGATGTTTCTTGAATTTTTTCCTTGGCTTCTCAACAACATCAACGAAAATTGGTGTAGCCATGATAACACTATCTAAAAACTCAAGTTTTATAAGAAAACCATAAATATACCTAAGAACTATCATTAGGGTTAGCACACAACTCACTAAGAAACTTCTTCACTCCCTTAGGTTTTGCACACACTTGATATCATTCAAATGAGATTAAATGATCCAAAAACCACATAAAAGGCTTTCCAAAATTCCTAAATTTCCACCATAAATACATTTGTACTTTGTTAGGTGAACCTTTTTCTGGACTTCTTTATGTCATCATAGGGATAGAATGAAACTTAGCACACCTCCACAAATCAATAATTTTCTCTAGAATTATCACCAAAAGATGCATTCTTGATAAGCAATTTTACACACCAAAGGAATTGATTCAACTCATCTTCTATGCTGAAATCTTCAACAACTTGTTCTTTTCAGGGGGCTAAAGGATTTCTAAATGAAAAATCCCCCTGAGATAATGTTGTATCTCTTTAGTTATCGAAGGATCCATTTGCACCAAGCTGAGATACAAATTCGTTATTTGCTTCACTTTTTTCCTTCTTCTTCCATACCTTGTTCATCACCTTCTTTTATTGATTAGAGTCAATATTATTTTGAGGAGTAGAAGGTCTTACATTCTTTCCCTTGCATAATCTTGTAATATGTCATGATTTATTACAATTGTAGCAAATGATACTAGTTTGTGGAGCATAGTTGCTTCTTCTCACATTATATCTACAATCAGCAACCATATGACCAAACTTGTTACATGTGTAGTAGTAACCATATAAGGATTGAGAATTCATAGCATTGCTATTCCTTATCACTTTACTTCTACATTCATTATCCTTATGACTAAATTTATTGAAAGCATAGAATTGACCATGAAATGATTGAGAAATCATAGCTTTGTACCCTAGAGATCTAAATGAGTTCTGACTCATCTTGCTTCTACATTCAATAGCCTTATGAAAAATCTTATTACAAGAATAGAAATTACCATTCAACAGAGTAGGAGTAGGCTTCCTCAAATTCTTCTTCTTGTTTGGACAAGAGCGAATCCACATTATTTCTTGTTATCTTGATTTTTCTTTGTATTTTCAGAGGTATCCTTATAATCTTCAATGTCAACATTCTCCTCCTTTGTAACAGAATTTCCTTCTACTTTGAAGTTATCATACAAGTTTGCAAAAGTACTAATTATGGTACTTTTCCCCTTTTCAAAACCAAGACCAAATTTCTCTTTTGATGAATTTTGAGAGTTAATCAAATCGTCAAGAATTTTAGAACCTCCTCTTAGTCTTAGACCCCTGTCAATTTGCTCTTTTTCTTTTTCAAGATCTTTTCTCAGAGTGACAATATCTTCCTAAATCTTTGAACAATCAGCAATCTTATCTTTGAGCTTGGTATTCAAGCAATCCTCAATACTCTTTCCTTCTTCAATTTTGACTTTTAAATTAGAGATCATATCTTTAGCTTCTTTGACTTTAATCCCACATCCATTTCCTCCTATTTGAGCTTTCAGTTTGCCAATTTCTTCTTTTGATTCTTTAGATTTTTTCCTCAATTTGACAATTGTCTCCTTTGATTTTTCCAACATGCACTCATATTTGATATTTAGTGTTCTTGCTTCATGTATATCTTCAAGAGTGGACAAGATTTCTCCTTCAAAATTAAATTCACAATCATCTGAATTGATGTCCCAACCTTTAGGTTCCATTTCCACTAGATATGGTTTTGGAATAAACATGTCATTAATTTTTGCTACTAACCCCATGTGTTCAAGAGCGGGATCAACTTCAGTGGTTAAGCTCCTCAAAGGTAATTGGATATGATACAATTATCGAACACACTGTAATGTTGAGAGGGGGGTGAATCGGCATACATTAAAACTTAACCATTCCCTTTGCAGATTAAACATCACATCACATTAATTAAAAAGAGAGAAAAAATAAAAACATGCACAATTCAAGGACACAAATATTTTTATGTGGAAAACCCAATGAGGGAAAAACCATAATGAGAGTTAACTCACAATATATGAAGCTCACTGCTTACAAGAATTACAATGTACTTTAAGGCTCACTGCCTAAGGATTTGTAGACTAAGGCATACAACATTAGGGAAAGATGCAAGGACCTACTGAGACTCACTATCTCAAAATAGGATACATGAAAATTATAATGATAAATATGAACATGAACTGCTTATGAAAGAAGCATCCAGCATATGTTGATGTTGCGGTCCCTTTTTCACATAATTATTCCATCATACAAACTTCACACACTTCATCTTCAACATACTGCTCAATTCCAAATCATCATTCATCGATACCTTCACAAATGATTTTGATCTTCTATAAATATTCTTTGTAACAACTCAAAACCTTGATTAGGTCAACTCCAAGATGACCTTTAGAAGAAATGTGTGTTATCACATAGGTCGGCTCCAAACTATATAATATGAAAATAAAATGAGTTTTGGATCAATACATGACATATCAAGACCAAAAACCATCTCAAAAAATCCTCCAAAGCAAGATTAATTAATTAGGACCAACTATAGATGAAGGAAACAATCATGTCATCCCAAACAATGACAACGCCACCAAAACATCCAGATGTTCAATTTTGCACCATCGGGGAGAGACCAAAAACTTTATGTGGACCAAGATGAGAAAAATGTAGACTATGCACAATATCTCTTCAACCTTCTCTTGAAGTAACTAATCATCAAATACTGGTGCAACAAGAGAAACATATTGAACTGATGAAAATAGAGCATTCTGATCAAACTATAACACTTCAAAACATAGGATGTTGCATTGTTGTACACAAAAACATATGAGACTTGCAAGGATGGACCCATACACCTTTATAAGCATATTCCAAAGTCCACACAACCACATCTATCTCACTGGAGGAAAGTGGAGCATTCTAATAGGCCTTCATCAATACTTTTCTCTGCCAGAACATAGACCGGAACTCTGTCACTTATAATTTTCACTATATACAAGGTGTAATTACATGAATTCTTGGATATAATACCTTCACATCTTGACCATATTATCTTCTACATTGCAAGACTAAATATTGATCTGCAAAGGCATGCCGACCAAAATACCATGACTATGACTTAGAGTATACATTGTGGGTGCCTTAGCAAAAAATTTGCAACATATCTCCATGTGTGGTACACCAGATAGGAATAATATCAATATAAACATATTGTAAACACATCATAACATATATGTACCTTCCTGTACATCACACTTAGACACCAGGTTGATCATTATTCTTCCATATATTGTTGACTATATCAATAGATATCTCTACACTTCCACTATCTTCAAAGTATATAAAAACTTCAGCATACATTCAACATAGACAAGTGACAACCAATCTTGAGTTGACTTCAATGACAACACTTATTGTAAATAGAGGATGCATTGGAGAGGCTTGATGCTTCATAAGTATTCATTGTAACTCTTGTAAGTGCATGTATTGTTGTATTGTTGAATAATAGATGGAGTATGGATGCTTTTATAGGCTAAGTTTTCCATCTTGAGGGTTTTCCCAAGGTATATCTTGTGTTATCTTGTGGCTTGTCTATTTGATCTATGCATTATGGTTACTTACATACATGATTTTCTCTCATGGGGTTATATAGGAAATGGATTTAGTTTTTTGGGTATGATGCATTATTTCATAACAACTAGTATCAAAGCTATAATGGTTGTGGGAGGTGTGAGCTCCCAAGTTTTGTTATAACCCTTGTTTGAGTAGTTTTGGTGCAAAGTTGAATCCATGGTAATGCAGGTTAGATCTGAGGCATTACAAGGTATGGAACACTTGTTGTAGGTGTTATTACGTAGATTTGAAGATTTGTTGGGTTTATTGTAGATCTGGAGCATGTAAAATTTGGGTGAAAAGGGTTTCTTGGATTGTGCTTTCATATGAGGGTTTTGTAGAGGAAATTTCATGGATGACCTCTTGAGACAAAGTGGACCTCACCATTGGATCCAAGATGGCCAAGAAATGAAGATTCATATAAAAAATTTCCTATTTTGACCACTTTGAAAAAAATGAATTTTTTTAACCCCTGGCCATATAGTCGTATAGTCGTAGAGGTCACAAAATATATATATATATATATATAATATTTCCAAAAGAATCTGCGGTGAAAAAAATTAAATCTATAGACTTTTTTAAAAATCCTGTGTAGTAAAAGTTTTATTGAAAAAAACTTTTTAAAATAAAATAGCATATATTAAATAGGGGGCAAGGGGTTCACAGACCCCATGCCACCTCCCATACATTGGTAGCCTACTACTAGTGGGTATTGCTAATGGCAGTACTACCACTCACAGGCCCCCACTAGGTTGGTGGGGCTCAGCTCGAGTCCCATGGGGTACCAGCTGTCTGGCTTGCGCGAGGCTTAAAATTTTAATTGCCCAAAAATTTAATAAAAATTTAAACCATTTTTTAATTCCATTGGTAAATTGAGAGTGTTTAAAGTTTTAAACACATTTAAATAAATTTTCACATCTGCCATCCATGGGTTGTCGGTGGGCCGCCTAGGGGCCACCAACTAGCCACCTACTAGCCACCCTTATTAGCCAAATTAGGAAACTTTTTCCAAATGGGCATAACTTTCACCCAGGATGTTGGTTTTTCGACTTCTTATACTCGTTAGAAAGTGGTTCCAAGCACTACGCAGTGGTATAGGTTTTGTTCCATTATTTTGTTGTTTCAATCAATTTTTGAAGCTCAAAAGTTAGATGTTATCCATTTCATAGTTTTAAGCATAACTTTTGCTTACATAATCATATTTTCTATTTCGAATAGGCATTGGAGAGCATATACAATGTACTACACAGTGGATTAATTAAATTGTTAGTTTGTGGTGTAGAGGATGGATTGTACTTGTTTGATCACTTGTAGGAGCCTGAGATTTGGGGTGTGATTGTGTGAGCATCTAGATGAGTCAAGAGGTGGAACCTTGAGGGAGTACATGTTTTTATATGATATTTATGATGATATGTTTGATTATTAGTTTGGTGCTTCCTATTACAAGTTTATAGGTTTTTTTAGAGTTGGAATTTGATGGTGACAGGTACATAGGTTATCTTCAATTTTGAGGACATGGTTTGACATGAGTAGAGACTTGGAGTCTTGTGTGGGTAATAGTTGAGTGCAAGTATGACATTGGCTATGATTATGGTGTTATGGATATGCAGGTACATTTGAGCATTGGCATGACATGATCATGTATGTGGTTGTTTGGTGGTGATTCGATTTGATGTTAGGAGGTTGTTTTTACCTCCTTGGTGCTTGATTAGTTCCTTGACTATGGTTACTTATTTTTGGACATATGGAAAATTAGATTTGTGGTTGATTTGGATTTTGAGATTTGTTGTCTACAAGATTATCTTCTTTGATATCTCGGTTTGCAAGTTACTAATGTGATGATGATTTTGCATGCTTCATTGTTTGGATCTATGAGTTATGCAGGTTGTGGATTAGCTACCCATTTTCTTGTATTGGGATGACTTGATGCGGACTATCTATCTGCAAGATTGTTTCAATGTTGATGTAGACTTTGTTAGTTGGCCTTGTCTATGGTCATTTGTGCATTGCTATGTTGCTTTGGGATGAGAGGATGGATCATTAGAGTATATGATTATTCAGTTGTTGGGGCTTATAGCATGTGGTTTTATCATGATGTCATGATAGCTTGGTTGCATTTCATGGTTATACTTTTAAATGGGAGCTTTTGATAGTGATGAATTAGCGATGTAGGATTGATTCCTAATAGTTTGATGTTGGTTGTATCTTCTTGGCTTGGAGATCTTGGCTCTACTTGGTATGATTGGTATTTCAATTATGTGTGTGGACTTGGATGATCTTCATGGAGGAGATGGTTGTCATGATGCCATGGGTAGCTTGGTATCATAGTTCAGTGGGAGTTGTTAGTAGTGACATAATTCATTGTTGGTGATGGATGATCTTATTTAGTGTTTTTGGATGGCTTGGAGGAGCTCTTAGATCCTATTATTACAGAAGAGTTCTTTCACATTTACAGGTACACTGGTAGGAGATGGTTATCTTCATGTGATTGGAGATGTTGATTCTTGGTTTAGAGTTTGATTGGTATTATGTCATGATGTACTCTTGATTCTAGATTGGAGTTTTGGTGTGGTGCATGTTCTCTTGAGACTAGGATGTACGCATTGTTGCATGTGATCTCCTAGGAGGGGATGTTTAGATTGTGATGTCATGATGGGTTCTTGATTCTACATTTGGAGCTTTGACATTGATCTTGTCAGTTCTCTTGGTATTGAATACATTTTTCATTTTCTTGGGTGCTTCATGATAGTGTGGTGTTGCATTTGGAGCTTAGCATGGATTGATTAGTTGGAGGTTTTCAAGGATACTTGGAGACATGGGTGAGATGATTACTCTTTGGAGGTTTCAACTAGAAGATCGAGGAGACTTCACTTAGATATGGACGCGAGTTCATGATGGAACTGTAGAGGAGATTAGTCTTGGAGTGAGTCATTATGACTTGGAACTCTAGCAGTGACGTGATTCATCGTTGGTGATGGATGATCTTATTTAGTGTTTTTGGATGGCTTGGAGGAGCTCTTAGATCCTATTATTGTAGAAGATTTCTTTCACATTTATAGGTACACTGGTAGGAGATGGTTATCTTCATGTGATTGGTATTATGTCATGATGTACTCTTGATTCTAGATTAGAGTTTTGGTATGGTGCATGTTCTCTTGAGACCAGTATGTATGCATTGTTGCATGTGATCTCCTAGGAGAGGATGGTCAGATCATGATGTCATCATGGGTTCTTGATTCTACATTTGGAACTTTGACATTGATCTTGTTGGTTCGCTTGGTATTGAATACATTTGTCATTTTCTTGGGTGCTTCATGATAGTGTGGTGTTGCATTTGGATCTTAGCAAGGATTGATTAGTTTGAGGTTCTCAAGGATACTTGGAGACGTAGGTGAGGCTAGAGTTCTCTTGGGATTGGAGGCATTTGCTTGAGACAATTACTCTTTGGAGGTTTCAACTAGAAGATCAAGGAGCCTTCACCTGGATATGGACACGAGTTCATGATGGAACTGTAGAGGAGATTAGTCTTGGAGTGAATCATTATGACTTGGTTATCTTGGAGGAGCATTCTCATTCCCCACTAGGTCTACTCGGCGGTTTATCATATAATAAGTATTTCCCATCCTATTTTTGATGTTTTTATATTTTTTCTTTGATTTCTCATGAGAATGAGTTGACTCGTTATTATTGATTTTGGAGACTCATTTGAGGATTGTTTAGCATGATTTTTTATTGCTTTATCTTTCATAGATATGGATCTTGAGCTATGGATAATTAGTTTTGGAGGATTCATTTTGAGGGATGATTAGCATGGTTATCTCCTTGTGCATATGATTTTATGTTATCATTCATTGATGAGGAGTTTAAGACATGGTTATTGGGCTAATTTCCTATTTTGGGAATGGATTCTTTGATTTTGATCTTTTTGGTTAGAGAGGCTTACATCCATGTTGGCATTATTACATTATTTTTATGTTTGTTTGATTAGATAATATATTGAACATTTTGGGTGTTGTTGATGCTTTTCATTCAGAGTTGTAAGGAGATCATACTTGACACAAAATATCACTTTGAGGTGTTGGTATAAGGACATGTTATAGTTTACAAGTTTTTCTCTTTTCATTCTGCGGTTTCTTCTTGGAGGATCATGTTCATATGATTTGGTAGGATGGTGGGGACATGTTGTGAGAGCGTATGTAATTATTTTGTGTTGCATGTGTGGATCATTGTGTTTTTCCTTGGTACTTCATGTTTTAATCATTTATCACACCTTTGTGTAGTGTTGATTGGTAGACTTGATATGCTATTATATTACCCATATAGTGGGATTTTTTGGATATGTATGTTCTTCATTGATAGGTTTAATATAGGGAGCTTGTGATTGTATTTTATGGGTTGCATATGTTGTTGGCATGAGTTTACTAATGTTATTGATACCTAGGAGGTATGGATGGTTGGTTGTATTAGCATGTGTTGTGGATGTTATTTTTGATCAAGTGGTTTTTTCCTATGACAACATATTGTTTGGAGCCTTTGTTATCACTTGTATTTGATGCTTGTGTTCTTGGATTAGTGCATCTTCACCTTGGAATGATCCTTTTCCTCCATACATGGCACGTTGGAGTATGGGAGGATTTCTTGCTTGATAGGGTGGTGACTTTCTTCTTATTGTAGGTATCTTTATGGAGCACAAGAACATGTTGGAGATTCATGTTATTTTATGTATGGCTATGATGATATATTTTATTGATTGATCCCTTATGTAATGTATACAACAAGTGGGAGAATGTTTTGATATGGTGTTTTACACCATTGCATAAAATATTGTATTATAATTTTGTAATTAAATAATTATTTAGTTGTGACGCACCTAGGAGGTGTGGTTAATCAAACTAGATAATTATTTGTGGTCCACTTTGTGTTATATTGCAACATTGGATTATTATTTAATGTGTGAGAAACATGAGATAATAATTTAATATTGGGAAAATATTTAATAAAGTGAAAACTTAGTACCCAATATTAAATGAGGGGTTAGTGGTTTTGTATTCACATGTTTTTTTGGTACATGGTTTTATCTTACCATTTGGTTGTATTTGTGTGATCTTGTATCCGTAAAAGCAAGCACATGTTTAGTGGTTAAGGTTGGCTAGGTGAGTGGGTTGTCATTATTGAGTCTTTTTGAGGAGTGCATATGTGAAGCATGGCATGGGATGTGTGGATTCATGCTTGGACACATGGAGGATGCATTGGAGATGCTTGATGCTTCATAAGTATTCATTGTAACTCTTGTAAGTGCATGTATTGTTTTATTTTTGTATAGATGGTTTACGGATGCTTTTAGAGGTTGGGTTTTTCCCTCTTGATGGTTTTCCCAAGGTATACCTTGTGTTATCTTGTGGCTTGTCTATTTGATCTATGCATTATGGTTACTTGCATGCATGTTTTTCTCTCATGGGGTTATGTAGGAAATGGATTAAGATTGTGGGTATGATGCATTATTTCCTAATTGATGGATGCAAAGTTGAATGCAATAAAAATTCAATCCATAAATTTAATTAATTAGTTCAATGGTAAATAAATAAGTTATACTAGTAAATAGAAACTTATCTACTATAATTTAGAACTTTGAAATCAGCATATAAATCACTATAATCAACTATAAGTTCTCTAAACTATCAATTAAAGTAAAATTCAATTCAATTACCTCAACTCTTTATTTGTGTTAAGAGAGTCACTCTACAAATTATGGTCTCTTAGGATGATAAAGAGTCCTAGAGAAGCATGATGGTAGAGATGTCACATCACTCACTTTTGGGATAGAGTATAATAGTAAAATAAATTTTATATAAATAATATATAATTATTGAAAAAAAAGGAAATGCATAAAATAAAAATAGGTTAGATGTGTAAATAAACAATATAGACTACTAAATAAAAACTTATCTACTACAAAAAAAAAACCACCAATGAGGCCTCTTGCATTGACTAAGAAGGATTCATCATGGATGAACCAACTAAGATTTTATGAATGAAAAATGACAAGAATGTAAGACTGTATGTATGCATATAATCATGATAACTTTGAAATTAACATCTAAATCACTATAATCAACTATAATTTCTCTAAAATATCAATTCAAGTACCCCGACTCATTGTTGTTGTTATGACATTCGTTATGTGAATGATGATCCCTTAGGATAGTCAAGAGTTATACTAAATCATATCGAAAAAGGTGCCACCTCATTCACATTTTGAATAAACTATAGAAGTAAAATAATATCTAGATATAAATTATTACATAATTACTCACAAAAAAGGTTAGACATGTGGAAAAGGTTATATTGTCAAGCCTAGGCCAAATTGAATGGCATAAAGAGTACCATGATGATTTTCTCTAAGCTCCTCTTCTATCATCAACTATTATCCCACTTAGGCACATTAGTACTAATATTTTTTATATTAAATTAAAATAGAATGCACCATGAAATAACGTTAAATTTTACCTAAAAGAAAGATTGTCCTTGCTCCTCTTCTACTCTAGCCCTTGATGTCCTTGCTTGTGTTCTTGTCCTTGATGCCTCAACTTGTGTTCTAGACCTCACTTGCCTCATCTCATAAAGGTGACATATGAGGGGCATCATATTTATATGTGTTCATTGGTGGCTCACTATAATCTCTAAGAGGACCTAAACATAAGTATATGCACATAGTGCAATGACGAGGCACATAAACATGTGTAGAAAAGGAGGGTCTAACAATACCAGTTGATCCACTAATACAATCAATATAATGTGGTTGTACTACCTAAGAAGATTGTGCAAAAAAAATCCAATCAAAGAGTGTATGATAGAGAGGCTCCAATGTGTTGCATCTACAACGATGACTGGGTGCTATTGTGTAAAAAATTATTTATAGGTTGATGCCATATAATTTTTTTAACAAGAAAAGTAATAAATTAAAAGTTATCAAAACAAAATGAAAACCTAACATTTCAAGTTTATGGACCAATTTCCTCATAAATTAATTATAAAATAAAGATTAATTCAATCGTAAAAAAATACATATTTGAAAACTAAACATTATCATCTATAATGGGTTTTAATTTCATAAAAAAAATTAAAAGAAACTTCATCAGTTATATTGCCAAAAAAAATTCTCTTGAAATTACCATGACCTTGTACTTGCAGGTCCAAGGCTAAGTGTTGGGTTACCATGACTTTTATGAGCCTAAATCCAAATGAAAAAAATGTATTGTGAGTTTCAAACTTTTTGAAATGAGTACCCACTTTAAAATGGGTACCTATTTTAAAGCTGAAAAATGACACTTCCCTTGAATATGGACCCAACTTCTTGCACTTACCCAATGATGAGGCACATAAACATGTGTAGAAAATGAGGGTGTAGCAATATCAATTGATCCACTAAAACAATCAATATAATATGGTTGTGCTACCTAAGAAGATTGTGCAAAAAATCCAATCAAAGAGTATGACAAAGAGGCTCCAATGTGTTGCATCTACAATGAGGTCTAGGTGCTAAATCGAAGGTGGAGAAGGGATAGGAGGAGGGGGAGTAAATGGATGTTGCACCTATCACATTTCCCCAAGTCTATCTTGAGGCATTCCATTACCTGCTCCTTGAAAATATCTAAAACAAAAATAGTTCACATGGTGACACAAAATAAATTCTACATATAGTTTGTGAAGGAAATATAAAGGTACATTGAGATTATTGTTGGGTGTTTTATCAAAACCATCCACCAACAATCCCAAAAATTATTTGTGATATGCTCATGTATGCACCATTTGATTGAAAACTTTGGCTTATGTACACCAACATGCAATATGATTTTATTATTGACAAAATATTGCACTAACATGGCTTTGATAATATATCTAAGTCTTTCACTTGGTCATATGGTAAGATAGTAGAATGTTCTTCCCTCTTGGCTTCTATCCATTGTCAAAATCACTCATGCTACCTTGTGAAGGTTCAAACATGGGTGACAATTCCCTCTAATTTGGATGTCATTGAAGCCAATTGAGGGCGGCAACAATAAATTTCTATAATTCTATTCAATTCATTAATACTTTTTTTCAATTTGTGCTTGAATTGTTGGAGGCTTTGGTGGGGGGGGATTTTTTTAAGCTTGTTGCTCATATTACCTATTTTAAAATTTAAAACATACAAATTTACAATTCAAAACTAATTATTAGAATCAAAAAACAAAAACTTAAGTATAAATAACTTTGATTTAATTTTGAAAAAACTAAAAGAAACCAAAAAATTACCTCTAGATAGTTGTTAATTCAAGGAGAAATTTTGGCTCTCAAAAAATTGATATCCATTTTTCCTTCTCTAATATTCCTTCCTCTCTACCATTTTTCCTCAATGTGTTGTATAAAACCCACACGTCATCGCATATTATAAACCTTTTTTTGGGAGATTTGTGAAAAGAAAAATGAATATCCATTTATATATATATATATATATGATCCATAGACATCCATTTTTTAACAATGGATACCTTTTATTAATAAATGGATGTTCATTACTAATGATATCCATTTTGGTTTAGTAATACCAAACCAAAATAAAATTTATATTCAACCCATAGAAAAAGTCGAATATCTATTTTGAGATTTTGGCTAAGTAAACACACATTTTTTTGTCTATTGCCACTGCTTGGCCCATCATGATCCTGAATCACCCTAAGGTTTGAGAGATCTTAACCCAATTTCATGAATATTTTATGGAGGTATTGCATTGATAACAAATTGAAATGTATCCCAATCTTGGGCAATCAACTTGCATTTTTATTTGAATTTAGGCCAAGAGAGGAAGTTCTTAGTGGCTATGTGAATAAATTCTAGCAACACATGAATTCCTTGCTTAAAGAACTTCAAGGCATGCAACCAAGACACTCTGGACAATAGTTAGTCTTGATAAGAGATAATCAAAGACCACCAAATAAAATGTTGGTTTCATTCCTTGCCTAATGGAGCTATGATTTGATGGTTTCCTAGGAAATTTCCAAATACTCTTGATGATAAAAGTTCCCTAGATTTTCACATCTTCCTACATATTAAGAAGAGTACCAAAGCCAAGGACTTTCTAGGTTGGACAACTAGCTAGAAAATCCAAGGTAACCCAATGAAAGCCATGATTTCCTTTAATATTAGCCTAGAGAAAATCTCTATGGAGATTTTCAATATGAAGGTACATTTAATACTCAAGATTAATTCTATTTTAGATCTACAACATTGAGGCATCGAGCATGGAGAAAATTAAATGGTAGTTCATTAGGATGAGGTGAACCATATTACAATACTTGTCCAAATTGCACAGGACTATGGAGGCTAGGCCATCAAACCAATAGGAGATGCATAGTAAGACTGGCAAAGGTAATGCTTGCACACTCGCTATCAAGTTGCTAGGCAACTTTACATTATAAGGATATCACTTATAATCTTACAAACTAGAAATAATAGGTCAACACAAAAGCATAATAAAAAGTACATACCATTCTTAAGCTACAATGTATTACATTGACACCAAATACCAAGAGCACGAGGGTTTTAAAACTAAAATTTGTGACCCAAAATCAAGTGAATTTAAACCCTAAGTTGTAAATACTTTTACTCCAAAACTTATGAACATAGACGAGGAGCCTTGAAATAGACCAAACCAAAAATTCCTCAAATACACCATCAACACAAATAATTAACATCCTTAACTATACTTAGAATGCAAATGGGCCACATATAGAAAGAGAAAATCAAATCACATATCATGTAAACTCAAAATGGGAGGGTCCCTAGCTTGATAGAACCAAGGCATGTTGTACAAGCAACAAAAATTCCTTTTCCTTTTCAAGTTCAATTTGCATACTATATATAACTTAAAAAATTACAACATAGATAACAAACCACATTGCACTATACATATGACTTATTCTAACACTAGAATATATTTATCAAAGATAAATATCTACAAATACAATTATCTAGAACTCAATTTTCTAAATAGACATTATTAATAATCACTCCAAGTCTTACAAATTTAACTCTATTTATAACTAAACTAAATTATTAACACATACCTAAGCTATATAATAATTTACAAACATATTATACAAACAAAACTAATTATCATACAAACCTTAATTTACTTTAATGATAACAGTGTTCTATTGTTAATATGAGGATTCAACTGCATAGTTTTTAAGTCAAACTCATTGACCCATATTTCATGAGTAGTGTTCACACGAACCCATCTCTAATGAGAATGAATAATCCACTTAGCATTCATTGTATCTAAGTGACATTCTCAAGATGAAGCATCACTTCTTCTTAAGAGATCACCTATTCAAATATTGAGAGAGCACCCATATGAATACTACTCCAATTCAAACACATATCAGCATAAATTTTTCCTAACATCACTACCCATTTACCATAAAATTGTTCCAATAAAAATTTTACCATTCTTTTTTTATTGAGAAAATGCATTATATTAATAAAAGAAAAGAATTTATAAGAGAGCAGAAGTGCCTTGAGGAGGCACAACCCAACCAAAAGAGACAATAATACCAGAAATAGAGCACAAATCAACTAAGACAACTGAAATAAGTTGCTTAAGGGAAGTGTACAGTTTACAAGAGAATCACATTTCTCCAAGAGTGTGTAGTACATGTTCTTCCATAATGACATTAAACATTGGGTGTAGAGGTCCATTATGCTTTTTAGCAATCGTTGCCAACTGAGACTGAACTTTAGATAGTTGGGTTTGAAGCTCTGATATGCTACTGTGTTTCTCCTTCACGACTTTAGTAAGAGTTGACTGCTACAAAATAATAATAGATAATAAACCGTGCATAATCACTTCTATAGGATGGAAAGCATTAGAAAAAATAGCTTTACATTTGAGAAACCAAATATATTGAAGGATACATTGACGAGAAGATTTTGAAGCTATATTCTAAGAACATTGCAACCCTAAAAGAGTTGATTTCCATTTTAATTTGTTGTTAAACATGTCAGGAATAAGAGACATAATTTTTTGCCAAATTAATTGTGAGTGTTTGATGGTTTCTAGTTTGTGACAAAAAGGACATTTGGTGGATTGATTACGTAGAGAGGTGAGGCATTATCCCGCAACAATTTTGTAATGAATAACCTTTCATGCTAAAAATTGAGCTTTGGCCTCAGCTTTTGATTTCCAAACAGTAGTGCTCAAGTTGAACCATTTAGACTTGGACCATTTTAGATTCCATTTCAGATTTAATCTAAGATGATGTTGCAGATCAACGATTGAGGATCCAAGAATGGATTGTCAATTGTTGCAACAAACTCAAGCATAATCTTTTAAACTTTCAAAACATAAATTGTAGCAAAAAGTATGAAAAAGTATCATTTTTATTCATGAAATCCCATACATAAACAAATATGATAGGTGCACACTCCTACAGATGAATATTAAGTCTATCTACTGGAATCAAGTCCCAATCTAAACTCTATCTCAGATTATTTTAAAAATCAACATGAAAACCCTCTTTTAACATGAAGTAAACACAACAAAAAATTCCAGCTACAGGAAAGAAGATTCATCCCAAATCTATGTGCAAAACATCTCCAGCAACTCACTGGTAAAACTATCTCTTCTCTTGCATCCTTCTACTCTCTTCTCTTCACTTAAAGATTTCTCTTTTCCTCACAATCATGGGCGTTGAATTCTTGCACACACCAGTAATATCTCTGCATTTTCCCCTCTATCTAGGCATGCGAAATTTACCCAATTAGACCTCCACATAATGGACACCAAGATTCTTTATGGCACCACCCTCTCGATTGCCAATCCCTTCCCACTCCACTTTCTCCATCACCAGGCATTTTGGGGTTGTCAATGCTCAAAATAGGCCAAGAAATTATGAATTCAAAATGCTCCATAATATGTATTAAATGCTCTATTCTTGCCTGGGCATTGGGTTTTTTTTTTCCTCTTAGATATTGGAGAACAATACATTAAAATGCAACTTTATTAGTAAACTTCAACTTAGAAAATCAAACTCCCCAATTTAATAATTTTTTAAAGCGGTGGAGGAGAGCAAATATTTGAATGAAAATCCCACCTGCAAGAACAAAAATCAAATTACAATAAAATAATAAATAAGAGGAAAACAATATTTTTTGATGTGCAAGATTTCCCGTGCACCCGGATGCTCGTGCATTAGATGAATTTGAATTGGAGGAAGGATATTAAGGTAAATAAGTTTGAGAGGAAAATTTTCAATATTATAGCCTGGAAACCACCTCCAATCCTTGAAAAAATTGCAAGAAATAGGAGTAAACAATTTTAGTTGTAGCTTTAAAGGAATAGCGTCTTGCACCTTGTGAATGTCATTGATAAGCGCATTGGACAACTTGAAGTATTGCTTAAGTTGCATGTCACTTTTCCAAGTTAGAGTTGTGAATTCCCAAATGTCCCTGAATTCTTTGATGCCCTTTTTGAATAAGAGTTTGCTATGCAGTTGAGAGGTGGTCACTAAAGGTTGCTCATGAAAGCATATCAATCTATTCCACCAAATAGATGAAGCAACAAAACTCATGCCATGACTAAGTTCTTGTCCTTTCCATTCAAGAAGAGGAGAAACATGTTGCCAAGCTTTCCATATGCTTAAAAATTCCCTGGATGCTTGAGGTTTGAAGTATTTAGCCATTAGGATTTTATCTTTCCACCCAACCTCTTTCCAGGGATTATTGGCTTTGGTTGTAGCAATTTTGTGCTTAATAAGAGATTTCCACGGTGCTGCTCCATTAAGAGATCTAGTAATCCATTTAGCAATGAGTCAGATCCCTTGAGTGAGGGGATCAATTACTCCTAAACCCCCCCTTTTTTTTGGTTGGATGCAATATAACCATGAAGAAATTGGAAAACCTTTTTTGTTATTCCGTTTTCCCCATAGAAACGCTCTGATTAACTGAGTTAGCTGATTACAACTGCTTTTGGAAGGAAGCCAACATGATGAGATGTAAACATGACTAACTATGAGGATTTTGTTAGCAATTTGAATGCGTCCAGCCATAAATAAAAAATTGTTTGACCAAAGTTGGAGCTTGCTTTTTACTTTATTGATGAACCATTTCCACATTTCAAGACTAACAATTTCTTGCACGGTTTGTCTACCATTCTTCACATATAATCTTCCTAAAAAAATTGATTGTATTTTAGGATTAAGGTCGTACGACCATCTCCGCAATCGAAGCCCTTCTCCAACCACAAGACTATACCACACGGAGCAGTTCAAGTTGTGTCAGCCCTAAAAGGACTATAACTAAAGTGGCTCAGAGTTCCAAACGTATAAAGGTGCAGATTCATTCCAGACAATTTGGAGCTCATTCCACAGATTTCGCAGTGATTCCACCCTTCTGTACAGTACGTCTGACAGAAAGGCCACTTGAGCAACCCTGAAAAGAAGTCTCGCTGAGGAAAAGTCTGGCGCATGAAAAGGAAATCCGTTTGTCTCTCACACCTGTACATCAAATTTTCACATTCTTTATTCCGGCAAACCCTCGTCAAATTTGTAAGTAACAAATCAGCTACGGAAATGAGCAAATGAAATGAAAGATGTATGTCTGTCACGTGACTGGAAGCATTTGAAGAGGCGGTAGCTGCTGCAGAATCATAATTACAGAAGAGTCAAACAAAAAGGCTGGTTGGTAGACCTAGTACCAGTACCAGTACCTGTACCTGTACCAGTCTACAATTAGGGTGTGATTCACGAGCGTCCGTCGCACTCATTTCATGGCCTAACAAATTATATTACGTTATTCCCTGTTGACTGCCGTATCTTTGATTGAATTCCTCAGTCCTTTCTTTTCGAGACCTGTAATATTCCTGTTCCACGATGGATTTTAGCTTTGAGAAAAGAGCAGGAGGGGAGTGTACCGAAAAGAATGATGACAACCGTCCAGTCAACCTTAGGGTTTCTTACACCAGCCTCCCAAGTAGCCGCTCACACTTTGTTTTCACCTGCGATTGCTCAAATTTTGTTTTGTTCTTTATGGCCAGTGGTCTCATCATCTCCATTTTTAATGTTTTTAATTTTAAGGCAATTCTTCTTGAAAGAGAGGTCACAAGTTCAAGTCCTGCACAGGGTGGGGTATGTACATTTCATATTGTGGAGCACGAGTTAGGTGCCTCCTGCATAAAGGGAGTACGAGGCAGCCCCATATACTTTAAGTCCTTTGTAGACCAAAAAATAGATTGCCTATTACATGAACTATAAAAGGACCTTCCCTTAACTTTCCTTTTTATTTATGATATTAGTATGAATTGTTTTAAAATTTGATTGTACAAGTTTTTCTTTCATGTTTCCCATCAAACTCTATAATTTTTTATCCAAAAGCAAGAGAAGAGAAATGAATGATTATTAGCATATCATGGTAGTTACAAAGAGGGAGGGAAGTAAGGGCATGCAAGACCAAGAAGACAAAAAGGGGGCTATGGTGAGTTGGGAGGAAGATAGCCACTCAATTAACTCAAAAATACCATAATTTAAAAAGACACAGAATAAAACTTTGTACATGTATAATTTGAAGGTAAAATTTGGAGACAAAGAACAATACTCGTACATGTATAATCTTGGAGGTAAAATTTTGAAGGAAATATTAAGAAAATATGTACTCATGTTATACATTTTAATTTAATAATAGCATATTTATAGTTTTATTTATTTATCTACAACTAAAACTCTAATTTTTTATTTATAGTGACCACCATTTTAAAAGAAATTTCCAAATCATATACTATTTCATTTTTTATTTGATATATTCCTCTAAAAAATAAGCACTTGCATGTGACCAATGGTCTCATCATCTCTATTTCTAATTCTTTTATTTGGAAGACATAATTTCTACAAGTTCATGATATTGACATGAATTGTTTCTAAATTTGATTGTACAAGTTTGTCCTCGATGTTTTGGATCAAACTCCATGATCTATTATCAAGGATCATAAAGCAAGAGAAAATAAATGAATGGTTATTAGCAAACCATGGTAGTTAGAAAGAGGAGGGGAATAAGGGGACGTAGGATTGAAGAAGAGAAAAAAGAGGAGGGTGCAAGGGAGCCACTCAATTGACTCAAAAATACAAAAAATGAAAAGAACAAAAATAAGTACATGTGTAATCTTGGAGGTAAATTTTGAAGAGAAATATTAAGAAAAATATGTAATCATGTTAACACATTTTTAATTGAATGGTAAAATATTTAGAATTTCATTTATTTATCAATAACTAAAATTCTAATTCTTAAATATAGTGGATCCACCCTTTTTAAAAGAAAATTATATTTAATATATTACACCAATTTTTCATTTGATATATGAACCTCTCTAAAATAAGCACTTACATGTGATCATATGTTTAACTTTTTAAGTAGGTAGGTTGTTGAACAATCTATGTCTCACCAACTTTGGTCTTAACCATAAGGCTTTATGGTCTATTCATTTCCTAGGATTAGAACATATACCTACTTTGGGTTCAGTTTAAACATTCACTAAAGGAGCTCAAATAATCAAATTGTGTAATATGTAGATTCATTCCCAACAATTTAGAGTACCTTTGTAAAATTTTGGATTACATATACACCAGCTTGTATAAAAACTATTTAAGTCATTTTAAGCAATTTTTTTAGTTTATGTGGAAATGCAACTTATTATTTAGGATTTTGATATTGTGAAGTCAGTCTACATAATCATTACGTCCTCTCCCCTAATATTGTATATTTCATTTTCTCAATTTATTATATCAAGAAAGAGTTTTAAAACAATATGTTAAGATTAAATAATCATTTAATGATATTTATTTTTCAAAATTCTCTTTTATAATGTATATACAATTATATAATTTTTAAATATTAAAAGAAATAAAAGAGTATTATTCTAAAGAAAAATAATCTTTCCTTAGGCTTATTTTGAAAGCTAATTCAATCAAATGTATACAAAAAAAGTACACATTAATTTGAATTAATTAATAAATAGAATATGGGTCAATGTGTTTTTAATTAAATATTAAATTACAAAAATTAAATGTAAAGAGAGAGGTACTCAACTTTGTGTATAAAAATGAGGGTCACCGATGAAGATTCAAGAATCTAATATGGGTGTGTGCAAGAAGTTGAGTCCACTTTTTGGCCAAAAAGTGGAAGTGTTTTCCCTGATTTTCAGTATTTGACACATTTGACCTTAAAATTTGAAGCACTTAGAGATGAAATCTTTAAAAAAGTCACTAATCATAAAATGCAATGCTACAGTCTAGTTTCAAATATATAATTTATTTCAATACCTAGATTGTACAAATTGAGTTTCAATAGGCATTTCAAAAAATCATTATTTAAAAGTCCAGTTTTTGTACGCATACCATGCATGTGTCGACATCCATATTTTGACTTAAATTATGCGTATTTTTCT